>JAODAG010262263.1:1125-12990 GCA_027574785.1 Orphnurgus asper | reverse complement strand
CCCCCCCCTGAGCCAAAAGATGACATGACAACCTGACAAAACGTATTTATGGGGCCCACGGCAAGACACTACAAAACAATTTTCAGACAGTAGTAAATATAACATTTCCGCGCAATTCGTGCGAAGTAGTCGACTTCGGTTCGTCGAAATTCATGGCGTGATATGATCCCCTCTCTCATCCTTGACTGTTACATGAAAGTAATAAATATGCCGCCTATATCGACTGTTTATAAAACTATACCGCAGTCACCGGCTCGCGCACCACCGGCATCACATCCTGAGGGGGTTTTCGACGAGTATATATCTATAAGTTGTGAAGTGAAGAGACGTAAACACTTAACCCTCAAATCCATCAAACCATTCTCAGCAACAACCACGCCTTCAATACTGCATTACTGGATAGCTTAGGCTCTCAGGAGAGTTGCACGATTATATAGAGCGATTGTTTCAGTTTGTGGCTGGTCCCTGTTTGAATTATGGTGATCATCATTATACCTCTACTGTGCATCTAAGTTCTAAATTTCTCCACAAGGATAAAGCAAGCTGAAGAAACCCTCAGTAAATGTCTCCACGCCTATATTTATACATAGTCGAAATGGCCGATATCTTGAACCGATTTGTCCTTCGTCCCTGTGTATATCGCACAAGCAAAATGATGGTTAATATTACTTGAGTGGACGCACCCTGAATGTCATTAGCCACTTTTCACAGGACTTAAAGATAAAGGAAAAATACATTGGTATATCTATACCCTTACTAAGAATGTGCAACAATTTAACCCTAGATATCAGCCATGTGGCCAAACCTCCCCCGTGGGTCATCTTTGGTCATTCGTAACAATATCTTCGCTGACAACCGGCCATTCAAGGTGCACGATCCGAGCTTGTATGGGTTCTATTAAAACAACATCCCAAAGTTTATATGAGAAGAGAACTTTTCTTTGCTCTCGGTGTATGTTCTTATTGTTACAAGTGCGACGACGCCGCCTATAGTTGAATTGTATACCGGTGCAAATTGTGTTTTTCTATTTGAAGATGGCGGTATTTCAATTTCCACTTAAAACACGTTCCCTCTGATCAGATTCAATGTCAAGGAACAATATCTTTCAAGCCGAATTTTCGTCTTCATGAATTACAGTAGGTTAAAAACTTAGGCATATTACACCTACGGTAGCTACTGCTGTAAAAAGTAGAAAAATGGTTACGAAAATCATACACATGTACTGTCCACTTGTTTACAGAATAGATAGCGTTACCGAGAGAAGTTATGATTGTTGCATTGCTTGAATTTAAGTAAAAATGAGGCCGGACACAATCTTATCAGCAAGTGATTAAATACGTTCGTCACATGGCAGCACTATGCTGTGTATTAAAACCAGACAGAGATGAAACTATTTTGGCCACAGTAGTAACCATACTATGCCGGCACTATACCACTATTAATGAAACCATGCATTAGGAATGAATCCATATACTAGGAATGAACCATGTCTCTTGTTTGTAGTTCTTTATGCTTTAAGAGTATAACATCTGCCCCTCAAATCCTCTCACTCTCTCTATCTCTCTCTCTCAAGATGCATTAAGTTAAACAATACTCTGTCATTAGAGTGAGAATCCAGCCGTTTCGGACATTTGCTCAATTTATATGTTAGACAAAGGCAAGAATCACGCGTATCTGTCAAGAACGATAACCGGATTACTTTGTCCCGTAAGGATGTACACCGGTTCTATAGAAGATAGGAGTAATGTGATTAATCCGAAGGGATTAGAGCGATGTAAAGAGGGAGTATTAAAGTAAATAACACTTGTCTCATGTGCAGCTATATGTAAACACCATGTTCCTTCATTCGAAGCAAACATACGAATGGGATATTTCGCTGAGAGACACTTGTAAATTGCTTCATGCTAGAAAATATCGGAGGGGGGAGTACTGGACTGTAACTATGGCAACCTACGTGACTTTCATAATATTGCGATAAACAAGTGACGTTGCGGGAACTGTATAAGAATTATATATATGCCGAGTCACGTGTAAAGACAATAGTAGTGCTTCAATATGTTGTCCCTGTAATTATAAACCTGCTGTTGTCCCTGTAATATAACGTGGTTTATAACTAAGTTAACGTAAATGTGGTGCGACTTAAGCATCAAGGCTTGATGAACTCATAAATGACAGACAATGCTGCAAAAATAAATCAATAAAAGGTTTAAACACATATTGTCCTCGTTAGTTCCCTATATAGGGATGCTTAGGGATGAATTGTAACAACGTGCATCCGTTTATTTCACTATATACATGGCCTGGACCTAGACATAATGGGCCAGGCGAGTATGACGAAGATAGTATCAACTGGATAACGTGCGTAATTTGATACGTATTTTGTAAACGTCAACGTCTTACTTCGGCTAGACAATCTGGAAAGTGCCGCATTCGACGTACGGGATAGACCTATAGTTTAACTACCGGTACCGTAGGCTAACGTTAAGACCCGGCTACTTTAACTGATATGCAGTACTACAACGTTAGCGTTGGACAACCGCCGCCTGGAACAGTAGGCATTATATTTTAAACCTTTGCTGGCGATCATGTGTGGATAGCTATCTAGGTTACCGTATAGCTAGTAATTACATATCTTAGGGCAGCTTATGTTACGTCACTCTGGTCCAAAATAGTAAATTAAGCATGTTTTGCTCTTGAAAAGGGTTCAGAGTGGACCATAGAAGACAATGCGACCTGGGTTTTAAGAAAATTCACCTAAGAAAGAATATGGCTGTAAAACCCAACAGTTGCAGCACATGCCACGGTACAGTCGCGCCAAACTTTCCAACCCGTGAAAATCCTATTACGATCGGACTGTTAAAGACCCGGAGATCGTAGGGCGCGTGTAGCTCATGGCTCTGTTTGATAGCCCCGCCATTAACCAATGACCGGGGAACTATATATGTATGTTATGTATATGTCTGGAGACTATTGGATAGACTATTGGAATTTTGAAGTAGAAATGGATATAAATTGTATAAACAACACTAAACGATTGTTTGCCAGGGCGCAACCATGACATCCCTAGAGAACGACGAAAGGTGGGATGTTACCCAAGTTACGTTCACCAGGAAGATTAGATTATATTCCTCTTTTATAATATTGACCTATACAATCCTTTTAATCCACAAATCACGAGCAGCAAAAATCGTATACCGTAAACATTTGGTTTATTCATGGGGGATTGACAAATCGGTCTCTCTGCCCGCACATTGGGCCGGCAATAACAAACTGCTGAAGAAAGTGTCAAGGGATTTCATCTCCCCCCCCCATAAACCACCCACCTAAGCAACTCGCAGGTCATTGAAAGTATACGACTCAGAATCGTGAAGGTTTTACCCCCACCCTCACCGACTAATCTTCTCCCTCATCTATATCTTGTTTGCATTTCAGCCGCGATCAGTAATTCCCAAAGAAGTCGAAGATCATAGGATGAAGAGAGCATAGTGACGACAGATATATGTGAGGTGGGGAATAAAATGTAACCTTGAATTAAAATCATGTCACGAGCAGACACGAGGTATGTGGCCGTTTTGTACGGAAATGAGTTTTGTTGCATTGATATCTTATAAGAAACACAGTTATTATTTCCTCGATGGCTTCGTCATTGTAATCAATATTTCAGTGCTAAAGGTTCCTTGGCTTGGTATTTTTGTTAACTTTTATATCTGTAGATGAAGTAATCATGCATGCTCTGTATAACAAGTATTATGATTAGCGGTAATCTCGAGGGGTTATAGATTGATATGATACTAATGATACGTGCAGCATTCACATGATGGCCTTACGTCTCTCTGAAGGCGAGCAATACGGGTATTAACTCAATAGGGACAGACTGGAGTTTGACAGCTATTCTGAACATTCTGACAAATATAGGTACATTGAGACACTGTTGGTAAAACAAGCTTCCTTTAGATTAATTAAAATGATATATTTTTGAAGAAAAATGGGCCTTTACACATCGGTGCGCTGCAGTCGTTATTGGGAATTTATGTATAGGCCTATATATCGTTTCATACAAACTGGTTTTTGCCGTTGCTGTTGCGTGAAGCGTATTCAGCGTAGAGTGAGCCGGCTAATGCGTAGAAAGGAGCAGTTATACACTCGTGTTCGTTCTTTTACTCCAACAGCCCCCATACCTTCATAATGATATCAGAAAAGAGAAACACTAATATTACCCAAGTTTCAAGTTTGACATACTGAACTTAGTAAAACAGTACAAGGGAAAGAATCCGTTTAAACACAATATCTTGCAAACTGTCCATTGATAAATCTTCATGAAATTAACCATTAATCATATTTCAAGTATCGTGTTACAAATGATTTCAAAACCCAATAAACTAAGCAAATCATTCAACTTATTACTTTTCAAAACTTTCCGTGGATTATTGAGGAATCCTGAAAGATCTTAATATTTGATGGATCTTAAAATTTTTGGGCCCTTTATTTTTTTCTTCCAGACACGTTTATACCACTTTGTTTTATACCTGTCAACGATTATACAGCGAATCAACAGATAACCAAATCCCATGGCCACTTCGTTAAACAATGCAAATATAGTCACTTGTGAATTCCATGACTTTATTTGAGATCTTGAAGCGTGATCGATCGAAATTCATCATCATCGGTTCACTTTGTTCAGTTCATAGACATATATAAAAATGTACGTGGCGTCCCCGAATATGATTGTTCCTGTATGTGACGTAGTTCTCGCGTCTTATAGCCGCGCCTATGTTTGTTGGCTTGTAACCCAACACGATCTGTCCACGTCGAATCAGTTCGCAGTGGCTGATTGCGGTTTACATAATATTATGATCTGAAGGTGGTTGCAATGTTGGTAGTGATTGGAGAATTGTGGGGCTCCGACACTGACGTGCATAGCTACATCAAATCTCTACTATTAGAGAGAACTAGGTCTCGAAAACAAAACGGTAGCAGCATATGTCTCGGCATCTTCTCGCCCAAACTGATCCAATTCTCTGTAGCAATCAGGCTATATCGATCGGATTGTAGACATGGATGTCATTGGGCGAGTGTAGTGCCACGTAATGTGTCGCTCATGACTATTAGCCAACGTTATACGAAAAGTCCTCCAATCCCAGCTCCAATCATATTTCGATCGGACTGTAGACAAGATCATTGGGCGAGTGTAGTGCCACGTAATGTGTAGCTTACTATACTGATGGAGGACAGCCCTACTATTGACCAGTTCATATCACTACAAATAATACTCTTGATATTAACCTATATGTTCCAGCCGAGAAAACAACCATTGCTTTCTAATAGACAAGATGATCATTGCTTTCCCGGCTGTTAAGGTATTCGACCAAATATGAACTATACATTTATAATAATCGGAAGATTTATATATAATGGGATCAATTGTCTCCGCAGAAACGTTTATCCGGCCGGAGGAACCAACAATCGACTACGAGAAACCTAGATACGACGTACATTTACATTATTACAATGACGTCATGCGAACGACAATTCACCATCGATGCAGTACCGATCGACGACGTCCAGTGCATGATGGGAAAGAAACTATTTGATAAAGAACGAAACACATTTCAGACAAGGAAGACGTAAAACGACACTCTGGACTCCCACCGCCGGGCAAACAAACTGAACTTCAGGGACGCAGGCTCAGTACATCGTGAGTATGAACTTTGAGGGATTGTTTGGCAGTGTTCCTCAGCAAATCGCCGGCAGTCTAAATATTTCCATCATATAAAAAGTTCCAGTGACGTCAGCGTCCTGTTTATTCGTTCATTATTCTGTCAGTTTCAATCGATAAATTGTGCTTTAATTCAACAATTATTAACGTGCAAGAGATCAAACGAGGGTTTTAATTACTGAACCGTTACTTTATAACACCGTAAATGCGAGGCGTGGTTTGTGGCTAAATGCCCCGTGCAGGCGCTGATGTGTCAACATATCAAACCAGTTTAGTGATTATTCTCTCGCCTCACAAAGGAAAGTATTGATTTCAACCGTAGAAACCGTCGAAAGAGTCCACTGCCGACCAAAAATGTACAGAAATACTAATATTTGCTTATAGACAACTATTGATTGGCGTGCTTCTCTTTTCATGGGTTTTTCTATTTTAAAAAGCAGCCCAAAGAAAAAACAGTCGGATCAGAGGAGGGGCAAACAATTTAACAAAAGCGAGAGACTGTCAAACAGTCGTTGACAGGCAGCGAAAGAATGCTGAGCCTAAACCGTCACAACTCCATTTGCGTAATTGATTTCAATGTTAATGTTAGTTAGGTTATAGCTTGGCGTTGGTATATTTTGCGTATGAACTCGCTACAGCTGGCGGACGTGTAATATATACACACATATGCCTTAATAATAGAGAGGACATTACACAATGGAGAGGGCATAACAATGTAGAATGGCATTAACTATGGATAGTGTATTTATAAATGGGGAGGACATTAACAATGGAGTGGGCAATTACAATGGAGAGGACATTAACAATGTTAGAACCCCGATGTAAAGTAGCTTAGTTTAGTATGTACGAAATATATTAAATACCGGAAAGATGAACTGTTTCTGAAAGAGCGCACTTCACTCTGGTGACACAACATTGACTTTGGTTGTCACTATCAATTACAACAAATTTCAGCAAAACGTATTTACTTGCTTCGTTAGACTTTTAATGTGTCTAGACATATTGTTTGCTTAATTGCATGTGCTATGTTTCACTGTAGGATAGACCTATATTTATAGATGATGTTGTAACGAAGGAGTTGACGATAATTTTTAATGGGTGATGATATAGACAGGTCAGCTACATGGGGACAGCTGTAAATTAACATTGGTAGACCGTTATTACGCCATCATTAGGTAGGTAAAGCTAAGAAAGAGTACATACGCCAGGCTCACAGTGTAGGTTGTTATTTTCTATGTTTACGTACCAAGGTAGGTGAGTATGCTTAGCCTGTTCGCCAGTTTGATCCCCATCTATGAGATACACTCACGTACGTTTGGTGGGGACGTTAAAATGGGATGGATGGGATGGATGGGTACATACCCCCGTAACTTCTGGTCGAAAAGAGAAGGTTTGTTAAAGCCGATGTTCATCGACGATCACAACACGAACACGAGTTTCTTAATGAGATTATAAGGTTTCTTACCGCTTAATATACTAATAAACTAATTATACTAAACTAATACATGTGGCATATTACAAAGTGTAGACTAGAGCTAATGAATAGTACATTGTAATATTAAGCCTACTACCGTAATTTGTACTGGTGCCTCTAGGCCTAAACAACATATTTTCAAACTAGCTTGTGCCTAGTGTTAATTGTAGTAAAAACAAACAAGTAGTTTAATTAGCCCTCGGCAATTTCAATGTATACATTATCGTGTAACTATCATAACGTTAACTATAGTCTAAATTTATTCATCCAAAACAACTAGTACTAGTAAAGTACTAGGTGTAATGACATATAGGTTACCTATATATTGGAACATAGGGTAGGCAGTTCCACATATGTGCAAAACAGTTAATACATCCCGAACCCTTTGGTGCAATTTATTACACGCTACAGATGAGAATTGTTTTACCCACCTTCAATATGGTAATTAGAGATTTGCTGAAGTTGTCTTAATTAAGTCAGTGTGTAGACATGGATCATAAAACATAAAATCTCGTAACTACGAAGATTTAATACTGGAACGTAATCCTTACACCTATCTTCAGCATACTAACTACATGTGACCAATATAACTGAATGACTGAATATATCCATACATGGTACCAGAGTAAAGAGTAAGAGAAATGAGTAAGACTATTGTGTTCCTTCTCAAAACCTTACAACATTGTTTCGTGACCGCCTCCGTCACAGTATACTATGTTAAGTTCGGGAAATAGTCAACAAGACGCCGACTCGGACAAAGAAGCGGAAAAACTTGAATCGAAGCCTCGAACATTCGTAAAACACACCTGTCGTACAAATGTCTTGAACGTCTAGACATTAGGTGTTGCATAATACAGTTAGTTGTCTTACATCTGGGTCGGTCGCTCAGATGTTTTGAACAACTGAACAAAACGTTTCATCTCTTCACTTGCACGGGTCTGAATAACCCCTCGGGATGAACTCACCATCCACGCTCACTGACATGAATGGTAAAGTCAAATAATTAGCATCAAGAGTAAAGTTGACAACTTAGCCCATATTTCTTCCTTATCTATATCTATGTACGGAGTCGGATGGAAATTATACGATACCAGTAGCTATAAGTGGACAGTGTACCATGCAGCCGACGGGGTTTTATATCTTATATTTGTTTGCAAATTAAATAATATAATAACCACATGATGAAGTAGAACCAAGAAGAAACAAATACACCATATAACTGGTTCGATGGTTTTCTGTGATAGTTTCGTTCAATTCAATTCTGAAATGGATTTCTTGTTAAGTCTTTAGTTTTGGTTACCTGGTACGGAAATAGTTTCATAGTTACTAATTCTGAAATCGTAATTTATTGAGTATCTTTAACTCGTTATTTCTTTTATGAAATTTTGCATTATTTTGTATTACTTAAAGGACAATTAGGCCTATAAAGGTTCAAATTTGAACTTAAGATATATGTGAATAATGTGACATATAATTAAAATGACACTCATTGATTTCTCATCCTCGTATGTTGTTCCTTGGTTGAGATATAAAATATAGAAATGTATTAATTTATTTCAAGAAAATAACAGATTACGCAATAATAAGTGATGTCGTCGAGAAGGAAACTGTTGTTTTCTTTTATAATTGACAGACTTTGTCAACCTTCGTCAAACTTTAGCAAGGTCTGCTATATATTACGTACAATGATGACAATGATCCACTCGTCTGCTACAATTGTGCATAAGTGCAATACATACAATCACAGCAAACAGAGATTAAAGGTATGGTCCTCGATGACATAAGTCATTAAAATATATATATAAATCTGACGAACGAAACAAGCTGGCAGATTGGAAGCTGGAATATTTTTCTAGGCAATTTCTGAGATACATTTGGGTTATTTCATTTCTACAATTGTTGTGTTTAGATTATGCCACCGGAATACAATGGACTAATTTATAGGCCTATCTGGAATAACTTTGGTTAGGAAATTATCTAGAATATATATATACCTCAATAAAATATAATTGTGTTCAGCGTTGTTGGTCCCGTTTATGGACCGATACGTGTTATTATTTTTTTAGTATTTATTTTTTTTATTTTTTATTATCCTGGACGGTGTTTCTTCAAAGATACCTACTTATTAGAACTTGCATTAAATCACCAATAGATTATTAATTCATATCATTAGAACTTTTTAGAAATTAAAAATTTAAAAATAGCATGATGATCTGACTGATTCCTATTTGTTCACTTTTACGAATTTATCAATTGCTTGCTAGCAGACACGGCGAAAAGCATTTCCTCGGAAATTAGTTCTGTCAGTAACATATTTCTCCCTGACCTGTCCCACATGTATAGTACATTATGAAGCACGGAATATTAATTTAGGAAAGGATTGCTTTTCGTACTTTCGTATTTCGTGCGGGAAAGTATCTAATTGTATCACATGTGTTCAATTTCGTTCGTTGAAAATATCGCCATATAATATTTTTTTATCTCGCCAGATTGACCCGTTTATATTTGTTGCAATAAAACATACCAGGTAGCTAATAACGAAAACGCGCTCGCAGGATGAAACTTCAGCGACTGTATGAATATTAAGAGACTACGAATTCGTTGCCATGGATAAACTGAATAAATTGCCACAGTCGCGATCTTTCAAGGAAGTTTATGTTTACTTAGAGGACTAACGCCCTACAGCCTTCCAGCGTTAAAAGCACAGGAAACAGAAGCTTTGAGCAACATTTGACTTTTGCCGTTTAAATGGGTTATGTATCGGCACTGTATGCTAACCCCGGGGAAACGCGAGGGTTTCTAATTAGATTGCACGTACATCTGAAAACATTCAAAGAGGACCAAACTGTTGCCATTCCTCATTTGCGTTCTCCCGCTGTCTGGAGAGAGTTGGTAATTATAAAAGAGAGTAACAAAACAGTCTATTAAATCAGAAAAGACGAAATTGGGGTTTGTATTCCTGTAGGTAAAAATGGTGTCTATCCGGAGCCTATAGGCGATAAGCTGTATTTACGAGTCGGACCTGAAAAGCCAACGTCACTAAGACACTTCGATACAACAACAAAAAACTACCGTACTGAAAGTTGAAGTGTATCGTCGGTTTGTTCTCGCGGCCTGACGAGAGCAGAAAAGGGGACGTCTTGCCTCACGAACGAGGAGCTCGGCATTGCGCTGCTTACCCGATGTTTTTAGCTCTCCGATGTGCAGATATTCAATGGCGGCGATGTCGTCATCGACAAACTACGGAAGACACTTACGGCCATCGGATTTGAATATTACCGTCCGATCGTAAATCGCTGGCCCGAGTTATGACCCCGGGGTCATGCATGGATATGGATACGGTAGCGCTGGCGTACTTGGATCATTGGTTGTTTAAGGGATAGTTATTAATTAATTAACATCCATTTGATAGTGTACATATGCTGTAAGCTAATATATGATCCGCAACATTGAGTGGTGTGGTTGTGGTATTATAAGTTTGTCGATGTACCTCACCCAATTCAGATTAGATATTGAAACCACACAATGATACAATAATGAAGGCTGGGTATATGTGTATGTGAAACACGAGATGGAGATGTCTAACACGAATTAATTAAGTGAGATCAGAAAGCCTTTTCTTCACAGTGGTCATTCAATCCAATATGACCGAAACGTGATGTGTTAGGGTTTTAAGAAAACCCTCCCAAGAAAGAACTTTGGATCTAAACTAAACAAAGGCAGCATATGCCACGACTTCAAAATCCAACTGACTCACTTCTCAGGCCCTGTCCTATTTCGATCGGAACTGCTAAGGCCAAATATTATTGGTTAGTGCAATGCCACATAATGTGTAGCGCATGGCTCTCTGTTCGAGGACATTGTACCACCATTAACCAGTGAGGGCAGTCCTTAACATCGTGGATACTACACATGATATTAGCCAAAAGGTCAAGAAGCGATGTGTTAGGTTTGTCTAATACATAGTAACAAGATAGTAACAACGGTGCGAAAGGCTTCTGCAACTTGGCATTATTATACGAAACGTCTTGCAACCATTGTGTTGTATATTTAATAAGTACTGGTACAGTCTTCGGTAGAACCATCATGTTTGGTGTGTGTATGTACGTTGTGCGTTAGTGAGTGTGCTAACATCTTATAAGTCCTAGTTAGATAATTCAAAAGAATTACCAACTCTTCGGTAGATTTATATTGTTGGTTTCTATTGTTAAGGTAAGGGTTAGTGCGTTCAGCTTACAATGGACTTCGCTGAGTGATACACACCTGTATGTTTTGCGGTGAGTGTATTGCGTGTATATATGCAATCATGTTGTTGTACATTCGTTTCTGTACTCATACTCTTTAACGAGTACATTTTTATGTACGCGTATACTTTTACACATGACTTTGTACCCGTATTCCGCGATTTGAATGTACACCTATTTGCATATGCGTGTGTATGCTTGTCGTGTCAGTAGTATATTCATCCGGACAATAACTACTACTTCTACTACTACTACTACTACTACTACTACTACTACTACTGCTGCTGCTACTACTACTACTACTACTACAACAATTACTACTACTACAATTACTACTACTACTACTACTACAATTACTACTACTACAATTACTACTACTACAATTACTACTACTACAATTACTACTACTACAATTACTACTACTACAATTA
>JAODAG010262152.1:0-12990 GCA_027574785.1 Orphnurgus asper | reverse complement strand
CGGTGTAATCTTATCATCCGGCTGCCCGTTTGGTCATTTTCTTCCTCTCCAGAATACAGTACTCGGTCACCTGAGCGTGTTGCTGGGCTACAACCAGACGGAGCAGCGGTTTACGTTGCCTCCCCAGCAGCTGAGGGAATCTGCCGTCTTCTACGCATTCATGACGAGGCTGCCCAGGGTAAAACGTTATAGAAGGATTTCATATTCAAAATCAGATGAATTGTGTAAAAACAAAGGAAACAAAGGGGGGGAAATTTTACGGGGGGTTCGTACATTTAATGTTTAACAGAGAAGTTTTGTTTCATTTTGCAAAAAGTTGCTGAAGTGTGGTAGATGGTCAATTTTAACGGAGAATGCTAACGTAAACAGTTGTAAATGTTAGATTTAGAGGAGAAATCAATGTATGAAGTACGATGATGATGATGTGTTTGCCATTAAACCAACGTTTGAACGTCGTTACCAGGCTTTCTCACCTTGGAATATAGCAGAGACATTTGTATTTTTACTTTTCTTATTTTTTTATTTATTTTTTTAATGATAATTTTATGGTCAGTGGGTCAGTCAATAAATGCATTTGAACCCAAGGTGCCGGAGCTATGTTGAACAAGTTACGCGCGCGATACTAAGTTGGCAGATATAGAACACCAGCCTGCATGCATGTTTTTTTGTTTTTTTCGACCCCAGATGTTGGACTACAATGTAGAGGTCGGAGACATAATCCTCCCGCTGGTCCTGAACCTACTCCACCACTGCCCTGCTCCCCAGAAGGCTGTGGTAGACAACCAGCCCACAGACTACACCCTCTACTTCCTGGAACCACACTGCCGGCAATCCTGGCTTACATCGCTGTTAGTCCTTATGTACAAGGTAATGAATGTACCATGATGACACGAGTTTATTAGCATAGTATAATAATATAGCATAATGTAGTACAAATGTGGTGTAGTATAATAATAGTACATGATTCAGTATAGTATAATAAGTATATTTGTATGAGAGTATATAGCTATGCAATAGTATAGTATGTAATAGTATAGCATAATTATATTTGTATAGTATAAGAGTATAGTATATAATAGTATAAATGTATTAGTATTGTATAAGAATAGTTAGTATATTATAGATTCAGAGTATAT
Source organism: Orphnurgus asper (assembly GCA_027574785.1). NCBI lineage: Eukaryota > Metazoa > Echinodermata > Holothuroidea > Elasipodida > Deimatidae > Orphnurgus > Orphnurgus asper. Next base: position 11,854 of record JAODAG010262152.1, on the reverse strand, counting down.
TATGTAATAGAATAATATATATATAATATGTATATAATTATATATAATATATATATATAATATTATATGTATAATATATTATATAGTGTTATAGTATAGTATAAGAGAATACTAATAGTATAATATGTATTAGTACAGTATTGTTGTAGTAGCTGCCACAGTCTGCAATACAGGGCATTGGAAAACCTTGCAAACAGTCCAAATCTTGTTTGTACGAATTTGTTTAATCCATGCTATAAGTATAATCCTAACCATATAGGCCAGGGTGGCTATACTTGCCATGGTGGGGAATTGGGACCCAATTTGTGGGGAAAGTTGGAAGGTTTTTCTGACAAATGGACCAATTGTCTGCTGCCAATTTGTAATCCTACTTGTTGAGGTTATGGTTGCACCCTACGGCCATCTTGTTAGAATACTATTGCTTGGGCAATAGTCGAGACATAAAGTTCCATTTCTTTGAAATTTCCTGCAAACTAGGTAACAGTAAGACTTTTTAATAATCTTGCCTCATTTTTTTTGTTTAATAGTATTCATTCGATCAAGTTGAGCACAAGAGCATCTTGAGAGGTCTGATCCGAATCACTATTAACCTCCTGGAGGCTCAGCGTCACCGATGTAAGCCGAAAAGGCCAGAACCCCCCACCATCGAGGACATCTGGGGTGCATCTGAGACGCCACCCCCGAAGGACAAGATAGGTCAGTGCAGTCATAGATGCATGTTTTTCAGGAATTGTTCAGTACTTTGTGGTCTCGCTTCCTAAAAACAAATTTGCATAAAGTTTTAGTCCGTGTCATCGATATGAAAATGACTGTGATCCACTATACAAAATAGACTTTTTACTTCTCGATGAACAAAAACTTTTATAACGTTTATGCCAAACTTTCTGCAGATGGACTTTTCTTCATGTCAACTGGGGCTGCAGCCAAATCCTTTTTTCCTGGCAGATTCGCATGGAAGCCGAATTGATCAGTAAATCATGAATTTGCTGTATCACATCACACACTGGCTAACAAAAGTGTCTTAATCCACATGTCCACTAATCTATTGGCCGTATATGCTCTCAGCACTAATGTATCTTCTGGGAATGAATATTCAATAGAGAATGTTTAACAGCTCAATCAATAAGTACCTTAAGACTTCTAACCACGAAAGGAATGCACTGGAATTTTAAAACCTGAACGAAGTTAACAAAAACAGGAAAATATGTTAAATTGCTCATTTGTATGATTTCAGGTGATGTATTTTAACTGAAACAAAATAAACTATGCTACTATATTACTATGCCGTCAATTTCCACTGGTTAAGCCAGTTATTTTCCTTCCCCACACGGACAATGTTGATTGAAGCTACTTTTATATAATTTTTTCAATGAATTACTTCTTTTAATTTGATAACCTCAGAATTCACCCTTCCCAATACGTTGGACGACGTTGAAGAAGCCAGCGAGGACACCAGCTCCATCCCCTCGGCAGGGCCCACCACGCCCCTCCTGGCCCCCTCCACGACCCCCACGGTCGAGATGCTGCCCACCTTCGCCGCTCCCCTCCCCATGTTCACGGCGCCGGCCCAGCATAGCTTCATGCGGGCCGACACGCTCCACCAGCCGATAGAGGCGATCGAGGAGGACCCGGAGATGATGATGGTGGTCCCAGAGGACGCGGTGCAGACGCTGTCGATCAAACCCACCAACCGGGCGCTGGTGGCATCCACCATCGTAGAGGTCGAGGAGGAAGAGCAGGAGGAGATGCCCGAGAGCCTGGAGGCGGTCAGCAAAGTGGAAGCCGTCCAGGCCAAAGCATCGGTGGTGGGGATCGAGAGGGTGGTCAAGATGTCCCGGAAACCAGAGGTAGGTAGCCATGATCTTTTAATGTTGTCAAATGTCCTACTGGAATTAAACGTGGTTTTCCTCTCGCTGGAGAGATACTTTCTTTCTCGGTTTGTCTTCTTCTTTATCTTATCTTTATCTGAATTTTTTTTCCAATTGGAGGTTTCCTGTGATTGTCTTCCAGTCTTCCTTTAGTTAGATTGCATTACTTGTCTTACCTGACCTCTACATTGAATTGTTCTTGCAGGAAGCAATGATTAAATTATTCCGGTTGACAGCTTCTTTTCCCAGTTATCCAAGTCTTGGAAGGATGTGTTCAAGCTGCTTGCGATTATTTCTTACTCTTATGTACACAACCATAATTTTTTCCATTTCTTCCATTTTTGCCATTTTTTAAAATTTGCCTTAAAAGAAGACCAGCTAAACAGATCAAACAGTCTTTAACGTTGCAATTTTTTTTTTTCTCCACCCACCGCGCAGTTTGTGATCCAACAAGCTACTACGGTAACAGCTGGAGGTGGACCTGTAAGGGCCCAGGCGTTACAGCCCCAGGTGATAGGGCCCATGGCGGGGCCTACTGCGTCACCCCAAGCCATGTCCACTCAGCATGTAGTGTCCATGTCCCTGGACCGGAGTAAGATCCAGCCCAAGTTCAGGTCCAAGAGATCTCGGAAGCTAGGCATCTCTTCAGGTGGGCCGCCGCCAGCGCATCAAGTTATTAATGAAAAGCGGCCAACAAATAGCTGATTCATTCACAGATTACTTTTCTAGCTTAGATTACAGATTTCTAATTGACAAAATGCCTTTGGTTTGATCGGGAGCGTAGTATCAAAAAGCTTTGCACGAGGAACTTATAAACGATTAATGACATATATTATTTTTTTTATAACAGTCCCTTTTTATTTTCTAAAGTTAAATTTTGGGATTAAAACGGGTTAATTTACTGTAAATCTTACATTGTCTGCCCTTAGGCCACGCCGAGGATGGCCATCCAGATGCGTTGGCCCACGGGGATTCCCCGCTCAAGGGGAAGTTCGCCCGGGAGAGGAGACTGAGAAAAATCCAGAAGCTGAGAGAGCAGATGCAGAAATCGCCCGAGAAGAAGAGCAGCGTCTACTCGGCCGTCAGGAAGTACCACGACGACAAGAATTACATGGCCCTGACCAAGCAAGTGTCTTGACTTAGTACATTTAATGTTTCATTTTCTCTTCCCTCTGTGGTAGTTTATCGTGATTGTTGTGAGATGTGGAAGTAGGATCGAAATGCGGGACGTGTACTTTCAACTGGGAATGGATTAAATTTGGTTAAATTGAACGTACGATTTTGAGGTTAAAAACAGTGGACCCAATTTTCAGGTTACATCGTATACGATCGTTTCTTGTGTTGTGCGTACTGCACGCGTGCGTGGCACGCATTCTACACTTGTATTCACACGCTAATGAATTTGGGTTCGCCTGTGAAGGAGGTTAAGCATAGTATCGAGCAGACTTTGCCGTCGTAATCTGTTTCGAATTGCTTCTTCTTGGGTATCAGTTTACAGCCCGTCCGCTACCCCCGAGAGCAACTCTTTCCGACGGTCTCTTTATAGTTGTCTTCTGGGCATCTTTTCTTTGTTCTCAAGACACATTTGGTACTCCATGCCATCAGTTTTCTAATTCCTTATTAACTTCTTCATGATATCCGATTCAATTCTTCTCTTCTTCTTCGATCTCCAGACTCGTTTCACACGTCGCCATGTCGTCTGTTTGCTTGTTATTTTTATTTATATTATTTTTTTTTCTTCAAGGTGTCTCGATTGCGGCGCCCTCTTGGAGGAATGTGACGACGACACCATCTCCCTGGCTATCGTGGTCCTCTCCACCTTCATTCACAGGGACCCGGAGCTGGCCGCCCCCATGCTGCTCGAGATGCTGCAGGTGGTTGGCAGGTACGAACGAGCAGGCGCCGCAGGGGGTGGGCCTTGTATATTCCTCTCCCTGGTCTCGTCAAATGTCGTTGCGACCATTCCTGGTACGATTTAATTTTAAGCTTTGGACGCAAATTAGAAACTGGTTGTAACCGAATGAACAAAGTTCCAAATTGAACCTTATAAAATGGGCAGATTAAAAAAAAAATTAAAAAGTGATTTTTTTTTCTCTTTTTTCCACAATTTTCTTTTCAGAATTGCTTCAGCAATGTTTTATACGTGGCAGACGGACAGGTGAGCCATTCGTAAACGAGATCGTTTTTATTAGTATAGTTAACCCTGTGTGGGAAATTGGACACTTTGCCCAAATCAAAATTCCTTCTCCTAGGGTATACAAATTATGTGTATCGGTCAATTTTCTTATTTTATTTTTTCCATCGTTGTTGTTTTTGGGGGTTTTTATGGTATTGGTCGGATAAAGAAAATTTATCATTTTTGGGTTCTATATATTGTTTCATTCGTTATGTAGCTCTGGTCACCCCCCTGGGCATTGCTGTACGGTTGCCAGCCAGTTCCTGCGATGTGTGCTTCATAAACTAGCGCCAAACGGAATCTTCCCGCAGCTCTTCCTGAGCAAAATCGACGGTAAGAATGGTCCAGCGTTTTCACGATCGCTAATTTGTTATGAGAAAATACTGCTTTTTATTTATTCTAAGAATGACTTCAATCCCTGTTGGTGGTGATACACTATAACGATCGATAATTTTATAAGAAAAAACATATTCTGTTTGTTTGAACAAATGACTCAATTATTCAGGTCGCATCTAAAAGTGCAGCAAGGAACTACTCCTCTAAGTTTGCAGGTCAGGCCGTGTCATTACATGTTCTGTGAGGGTCGTCATTAGTCTGGCTGCTAGATATCATGCGATTGGTGGATTTAAAGAAACGAACAGAGAACATGTGACATTTGTTTTGTGTGCATAATTTTTTGTTTTTTTAGTCCTACAGTTATCAAGCCCATTTGGGTGTTTTAAGTAACAACTCACACTCACTTCGTAAATTTCATGTTATTACTGGAAGAATTCAAAGTTAAAATGAAACAAAATGTATTGATGTCGAGCATTAAACAACCTTTTTGGGGCTATAGGATCAGAGTACAAAGAAACGCCTTGTGGATTTGTGGTTCCAGCCGTTGTGTCGATCGTTCTGTTATTTTAAATACAATTTATTATTCCAGGTGCAAAATGAGACTTGTCAATTTTAGCAGCAAAATCTAAATCATTAGGTTAAAATTAAAATCCTCTTCCAATAGCTGGTTCCATTTGGAAGGCAAGGGTTTTTTGGGGGTTTCCTTGGTACTTAAAATTGATCATAAAACTCTCTCTCTAGAAGGTATTAATGCTATAGTGTAATGGTCACATCATGGACGAAACAAGATAACAAAAAAAAGTGTCAGATAACATGCAGTAAGGAATAATTTTCACTCTATTGGAATGATGTAAGAGACAGTAGATACGAGAGGAAACAAAATTGTGTGTATCAGAGGTCCTCCTATCGTTTAATATTCAACGCGTGTGATGTAAAACTTCCTCTTATACACTAGGGTAACAGTTACACCAAACAGTACACCGTGGCGAAGTAAACGTTTAGGGATTCCAAGTCTATGCCAAAGTACGTTTTTTTTTGTCCCCAAGTTTCTTGCCTAAATGCTCTCCTTTTGCGAATTACTAAACTTGCCGTTAAGATTGAGGGATATTCTGCAGGCATGGGCCTTCTTGTTTCCTCTAACAGACTACACCTTCTTGAAGACTATGGCTACATCACTGACTGACTTCAGTGAGCTGACGCCTACTGATGCCGTCACCCATCTACTGGAGGTATGTAACGGTCAGACCGCTGCTGTTTGAATACTTACGTACTAAATTGTAACCGCGGTGGAAATTTGTTGTATTTTCGGACAATTTTTTTTTGTTACAAAGTAGGTTCTTCTATTTTGGTAACTTTATAATCATCATGAGCCATAGTTCTCCACTTTTTCGTCGTAGTTCATGATACTTTTGGTGGTGTCTGTTGATCATTTATCATCTCAGAAAGTCTTTTTAAGGCAATGATAGATTTTTGTTTACTGCAGTTTCCTTCATTAGGGTAAGATTAAACCCACAAGAGCATATGTGGTCATCTTTTCATTAATGTTCCTGTTTTTGTGATCTACTTATACCCCACCCTCTCCCCACACCAACCTACATTATCTGAACTGTCATTGACTGTTGCATGCTGAGAACCATTCTATGGGATGTGTAACTGAGTATGTTGCATGCTGAGAACCATTCCAAGGGTGTACCTGAGTATGTTGCATGCTGAGAACCATTCTATGGGATGTGTAACTGAGTATGTTGCATGCTGAGAACCATTCTATGGGATGTGTAACTGAGTATGTTGCATGCTGAGAACCATTCTATGGGATGTGTAACTGAGTATGTTGCATGCAGAGAACCATTCGATGGGGTGTGTAACTGAGTGTGTTTTCATTTTGACAGGGTCTGAATGAGAAGAAGACGTTTCCTCCTCTTCGTATCTTGCTGGTGGTGATGAACCTAGCGGAGTACATGGAACATCTGCCTCTAGAGGGCGCTAGCATTTGGACCAACTTAGTCACCCTCTTTGAGCCTTTCTTGAGAAAATTGATACTTTTCTTACCAGACAATGTAAGTTTGTAAACCAAGGTCAGAGGTCAGAATGTTGCCAACAACATAAAAATGAATGGGTAGTAATTCAGATGTATTAAGTTTCACATTTGGTTGTGTGAATTCCATTACAAAGTATCATTATGTTTATTTTTCAGCATGGGAATGTGTAAATAAAATACTTGTTTGTAAACTAAGGTCAGAGGTCAGAATGTTGCCAACAACAAAAATATGAATGGGTAGCAATGAAGATGTATATTAAGTTTCACATTGTGTGAATTTCATTATAAAGTATCATTATGTTTAGTTTTCAGCATGGGAATGTGTGAATAAAATACTTGTTGCGCAGTTTAAATATAAAACATGTAACTCGCAAAATAGTGGATGTTGTTAACTTAAAAGCATGTGAATCACGCATATGCGACCTGCACTTACATACGCTACACACATGGGGCAGCCACAAAACCATTTTATATTTAAATAGCGCCACCAGTTGATGTTGATCGGGGGGCCCTTGAGGCCGCATCATAACCATTTTCTTATTTTTGTCTGGTTTTGGTTAACATTCTGCAACTCACGGCCACAATTCTAATCTACGGTTGTCATACGTCCCCTTGGGATTGTGCGGGCCATTGGCAGTCTAGATCAGGCCTCCTCAAATGGCGGCGCGCGCGGCACTTGTGGCGCGTGGTGGTGTGGTTTCAATTCCCCCCCAAAAAAACCAACATGGCTGACAAGACCAGTAGGCTCACGAATAAGTATATAAATCTCCGCCAGTCGCTAAAACGGTGCTTCTCACGAAGTTGGCATAAATTGACTCAGTGAGTTAAACAATGCATTCATTATACCACAGTCAGTGCGCAGCGCACAGTCAGTACATCTCAGTCAGTACTATACCCCTAGCTCCCCCAGGAAACCGATCACTGGTGCATTATTTGTCATAATTTCACCATGTTGGCACTTCATAAAATTTAATTGAAGAAGCCTAGTCGAGACTAACAACTGCTGTTGCATTTTATTGATTTGTGTTCAGTGAGAAGTTTGTCCTTAATGCCTCAACCCCCGCTCTCCGCTCTCCTTTACCAGTGCGACATGAACGACACCTTCCGCATCATCGAGATCCTCTTCAGGAGCCCGGCCTCCAAGAACTTGGTGACCCTGCTGGAACCCGTGGGGAAGCTGGTCAGCTTTGCGATTCAGAAGGCTCGCTTCAAGCTCAAGCGGCTCCTGGAGATCTGCTCTCTGTGTAACCGCATCTTCCTCAAGGTAAAGACAGACTAGTCTGAGGTCGAGAGTCGTCAGACCAGTGGACTGCATGCATGACCATGGTCCGGCCATAGCAAGTAACCTTAAACGACCTTTTTAAATTTAATGCTCGACATGGTAGAATGAGAGGTTCTTTCTCTGAAATCCATGCACCAATTTTTATATGCTTTTTGAAGCTATTACAACTCAGGATGGAGGATGAAATGCAACACCGGGCAGGGAAAACTAAACTCCCAAGAAAATGTTGGTATATAGTTCATTGTAAGACCACCTCAGGTAGAATACATGCATGAGCATGTATAAATTAGGGGATATAGGCTAGTAGCTACATTGCAATGTACTACCCTACTCTACATCTGAGGTTTAGTCTTACAATGAAGTACATTCTCTCTACCAGGAGAGGGAGAAACAGTCGCTGTCCCGTTGCGTGGTGATGGAATTCCAATCGGCGCTCAAGTTCAAGACCTGCCTGGCCGACATCAACCTGATTCAGCTGGTGCAATTTGTGATGGTGGACGCCGGAGGGAAGATGAACGACTTCAGCATCGTGGAGGGGGACTGGGATATCGAATTTGGACAGGTGAGAGACGCTGGGAAGACTGTAAAGGCTGCGTCGGACTATGTAGCTGATGCAACATTCGTTGATCCGACGAAGACCAAATAGTTCCTGAATGTGTTTTTGAACATTTTTGATGGAGGTGATAGTTTGATTTGCATTTTCGGGTTGTGGTAGATCTGAATTAGGATGCCATTTTTATATTTATCAATAGATTATTTCTGTCAATTGATGTGATATTTGTATTCCATCTCACATTTTCCCTCATTTGTCTTTTTCAAATAAAAAGTAAGAAACCTTTTCATAGTTCATAGTTCATGTAACTTTAACAACAGCTACAACAACAACAGTTTGATTTGCTTTTATTAATGCATTTTCCAGTCTCGTGTTCATTCAGACATACGGTTTATTTGCTGGGATGGGCAACTAGGTCTTTCTACCTGCAGAACGTATTCTTGCGGGTAATATAAATGCTGAGGGAATTGACGAGGGAATGCAATCTCCCAGAAACTGTCACTCCTTAAAAATCCGAGACCTCGGGCAGCCAGTCTTTGCCAGGGAAAAGCGTTTTCTTTCATATCTTTCTCTGTAGTACACAACTGGATATTAATCAGTTCTCGACACGCCGATGAATTTGTTGTGTAGGTAATCGTGGCTTTTTACAGCTCAAAGTTAACCGTCAACGGTTTTTGTGACTTGGTGAGTGGGGGTCGTTCCTGGATTACGTTAAACCGCATGATCACGGATTCCATTCCTTCCAGCACTGCACCGGCGCAATGGACTGCATGAGGCAGTACCTGCAGGACGCTATCGAGTACATCGGCGACCTGCACACCCTGACCAAAGTCAAGGTGAGGGAGGAAAATTTAGAACCTTTTTTTGATGCCCAAAACAAAAAGCCCCTGCAGAATCCTTTTCTTTTCTTTTAGTTTGTCAGCTCTCTCTCTCTCTGTTTTTATTTTGCTGCGTTTCTGTCGTACGTCGACCGGGTCGCACCAGTCACGGCAAATGAAGCAGGTTTCCGCGACTTTGACCAAAAATGTCGTAAGGTAAAATATGGAGACATCGTGCTTCCCACGAAGGACCACATAAACTGGGAGGTGTAAAGGAAGCAATGATTGAATTCGATAAAAACGTGGCGTAGCGTCGTGTGTTTTTAGCGGACAAAGCCGGCGTTTCCCATTTACATGACAGCTCAGACAGAGGGTTTATAAACCGATGCTGGAAATGTGAGATCTCGGTCGATGGATACCCGGCACCAGTGTTTTGAAATCTGGTTTTGGGGGGCTGACAAAGTCAACCCCTCAAAATGTGGGAACCCCTAAAGCATCCCAAATAAGAGTATTATTGGGCCCCACCCCTTATGCCTACGGGTTAAATGATTCCCCACTCCTTATGACATTTGAACAACGTTTCAGAATGCTGCCATAAACTTTGGCAATGGAGGAAAATCGTCTACCGCTTGATCAGTCAGTAACGAACGACCAAGGTCTTCTGTCGCCAATTGGTTCGAGACGGTTTTGGTATATTTTTAGCTTGTATTGGTTTTTGACTCGTAGAATAATCTGAAGGGAGGCTCCCAGAATCTGAATGAAGATACCCTGGGCAGCCAGCTCAAGGCTGGCGTGGCTCAGATCATCGCCCTAGAGTTTACCCGGTGTAACCAGGCGGAGGGTACCAAAGCCATCCAGAGGTGCCTGCCGTGGCTGTACCACCCTCCGGCTGCAGTGCAGATCGGGTGAGTTACAAGTTACACGAAACAAAGCTTTAATATTCTCCTTAATCATACCTATTGCTGGATGACGTCATAATGCCAGTTGCAACCGAGCAGGAATGTTTCTGTTTCGTTGTTATGATCGAATTAGTTATAAACGACCACTGTATGATACAAACTTTACCACTCGACAGAATTACTCTCTTTTTTTCCTCTAAAGTAAAGGTTAATTTCTTCTATTCTGGCGGCTCTGCTGTCTGTGGCCGTCTATGTTGAGTTGAATCATACGATGACGGTAGGCAGCTGACTAGTTATAACTAGTTAAGTTATAACAAATCAAGTTATAAGAAATCAAGTTATAACTACTGTAGTCTAGTTATAAGTTGTCAAGTTATAACAAGTCACATAATAACTAGTCTAGTTATAACAAGTCAAGTTATAAGAAATCAAGTTATAAGAAATCAAGTTATAACTACTGTAGTCTAGTTATAAGTAGTCAAGTTATAACAAGTCAAGTTTTCACTAACTATGAGACAGCATCAGCAGTGGTGTTCCAGAGACGCAAGATACTTGACGGAGTGTCTGTAAAATATCAGTGACAACTTGACTGGTTAGAGATTCACTGTGCATTGAAACTTCCGGTAGGCAGGCGGACTATGTTAGGCTACTGGGTTATCCGTTAAGTATTGCTACCCTTAAGGATCGAATGGAGTCATGTACAATAGGCCTCACTGTCAAGGACTAAATCAATTCAGGCCATAATTCTGGACAGACCTAGTTACGTATTATTAACAAATCTCAAAGCCCATGGCTATGTCTGATTATTACTGCTAAATTTGATCATAAAGTTATGCATAAGGAACTTAGCCTAGGCCTAACATACCTCTTCAACTTAGTCATCGCAAGATTAGCAACGCTACAGCATACAATATGTAGCTAGCCATCTGGACAGAATGCGGTTTATGATAATAAAAAATAAAAAATTACCATTGCAACCTCTTCCCCAAATTGTTTCTATAGCAACCTCTTCCCCACAGGCTTTGATTCCATTGTTCCTTGCTGTTGCACCATAGCAACCATGTGTTATAATATTGTTTGCTCCCAAGTGTCAAGTATGATTTGATTTCAATTGATTTGATTTGATTATGAAAGCATTTCAGTCGAACAGAATGCAGAAAAAAATACAATGGTAAGTAGTTTAATGAATAAAGAATAAAACCAGGTTTTGAGCTATTCTTTTGAATTTGACAAGCTTCCTTATCGGGACATTTCTAGTATTACAATTACCCGAAAACCGTATTTCCAAACATTGCCGTCTCTCCTCATCAGACCCAAAGAGTTCATCGACTGCATTTCTCACGTTCGTCTCCTGTCCTGGCTTCTGCTTGGTTCGTTGACCCACACGGCCATGAGCCTGCAGTCCGGGGAGAACGGCATCCTCTCCCAGCCGGTCCCCCTCGACGCCGGGACCCACATCGCGGACCACGTACAGGTCATCCTAGCTGGCTTTGCGGAGCAGTCCAAGGCGTCGGTGCTCCACATGTCGTCCTTGTTCCATGCATTCATCCTATGTCAGGTTAGTAGGCTGCCAGTGGCTGTGTGATATCTCATAGACAAGATCCGTGGTTCAATGTAAGCTTCTCATCTACCGCAGCAATCCTGCTTGGCGACTTCTGAATTTTGAAATGTGCATTCTGTGTATAGTTAGAATATTATTATCATTTTCTCTTGTAGCTATTGACCACGTACTGTTACTGTAGAATGCTACATCTTGTAGCTGTAGACCATGTTCTGTTACTGTGTAGTTAGAATATTTCATTTTCCTTTAGCTGTAGACCATGTTCTGTTACTGTGTAGTTAGAATATTTCATTTTCCTTTAGCTGTAGACCATGTTCTGTTAC
>JAODAG010261930.1:0-12993 GCA_027574785.1 Orphnurgus asper | reverse complement strand
TCGCTTCACTTCTAGCAATATCAATTACTTTTGTTTCAGAATCACCACCCACTGAGGGTCCGTAAATACTCATATTTTTTTATATAAACAAAATATAATTAAATTATAAATAATTCTAAAATAATTGGTAATCCTCTATTATTGATCGTATTTCCTTCTATGTCTGTTAGTTTAAAACTAAGCTCATTGATACTTTTATTAAGTAGTTTACCAGTATTATGAAATTGATAACGCTGGCTAATCCTATATTCATTATTATTCACGGGTATAACACCTAACAATGTTGATGGCTTACCATTTAATAAGTTTTATGTGCTAGAAATTTGATCACAATGTAAATACATTGCTTTAAATGTTAATAGTTTCACAACACCCTTTGAAAATGTAACTGTAGTTATTATAGTTATTATCCCGGCTATAAACGAAACAATATATATATATCATATTACACACACACTCATCAGCAACTGCAAATGCTTACAAAGTTGACGCACACAAAAATAATAATATTCTTTCCTGTTTTAATTAAGTAGGACTTTGTATTTGACAGTAATATACAAATCATCATGATAAAAACGTCTGAAGACTTGCAGTTACATGAAACTTTTGACACGTCCCATATTTGTCTCAAAATCATTACTTTTGCGCAAGCGGTCAATAATAAAATAATCGATGAACAATACGACGATGTACTATTCCAGCTGCTGGTGGTTAACATTTAGGTAATAATAATCTTGTATATTAAAAATATATTAAAAGGGTGTCTATGAAACCAGCACCCTCGCTTAATTTCACTTAGCCATACAACTGCGAATGCTTTCTAAAAACGTCTACCAATTTCTACTACTGATTTCATTGGTTAATTAACAATGCAGTAATCAGAAAATCTTATGACGAAATGGAAAACCCCCATTTACCGTATGCGCAACTTCCGTATCGTATATGTCATATATGACAGCATTCAATGAGATGTCTGGCACTGACTATTTTCTCGATGTGTGGTGCTAGGTTTGTGGTGGTCAATCGCAAAACTGCTGCAAGATTGTCATATGTAAGACGCGTGCTTAACTTTGACTTTGTTAAGTTCATGAGGGAAAATGTCTGTTCACAAATATAGCTTGAGCCAAACAAACTCAAAAACATAAGCATGTTTTCCCACTTCTGGAAACAAATCCACGGATAGCTGCTTATAGAAATCAAACACGCTTTCTGATTTTATGTATAATGACTGGTAATCCACAGATGATTGCAGATCAATCAGTTCCATTTGGAGATGTTCGGGGCTGTTTTCAACATCAGCATCAAATGGATTTGCCATTATTTTGAAGTCACATTCATGACCTTGAAAGTCTTCAAACCTGGCATTGAAATCACCGGCAAGACGTGTCAGAGCTTCCACATATGCCTGACAATTGAAATCCTCCACCTGGTCTTTCACTTCTTTGAGTGAAAGTGGGCAAAGTTCTGGACATTGAATTGTCTGAGGAAGAGCCCTAGCTTAGTCTTGAAAGCCTTGACATGGCTGAACAGGTCGGCTATTTGCTTATCTTTCCCTTGCAAGTGCTTCTTGGTGTATAATACAGTGATGTTTCATCACATTGTCATTATTGGAACCTCAGTTGCATGTTTTGCCATTGTTGTGGCAGAGCCATCACGTTTACCAGTCATTGCAGGAGCCCCATCAGTCGTTATTCCAGCAAGCTTGGGTCACACCAATTTGCAAAACGTTTGTGAATAGCTGATTACAAGTGAATGGTGATGATACGCACGTTGAGGAACATCATTAGTGTCGATAAATGCTAAGCAGCTAGCTCGTTTTTTGTGATGATGTAAAATAGATTGATTTTTTCTTTTTTTGAGACATCTCGCGGGCAGCAAAACAAAAATCACTGGCGGGCCGCGGGCCGTAGGTTGCTCACCCCTGTGCTAGATGATGGTGCACATAATACGGCCAAATATAGTGACTGGCAAGAAGCATAAAACTAGATACAGTGAAATTCACCATGCCATCATGATGACGGTGACACAGCAACCCTGAAATGATTCAAACACCTGTCCACTAGTAAATATATGTGGCTTGGAACGAAGGCTGGCTGGAACGTTAATTATGAAGGTGACCCAAAGACAGTTCACTAAGTTCAGGAAGATAACATAAGTATAGGGGTAAGATGCAGAAGTATCAAGTTGTTGAAACAGGACCCCTGTCACTACTTTCACTCTTAACAAAGAACGAACTACCATTCTCTGCATCTTATTTTGACCGTTTTACAAATTTTAGACAAATTTAAACTGATGCAACTTTACAAAACTAGTTAGAGGCGGTGATATCAAATTATTCTGATGTATTTGTGCAATCTATACGGTATTGAATTGAACCGTTAAGATAGTATATCTTGACATTTTCAATGATGAAATGAGGGAAGTTTTAATAGGTTTTGAATTTTTATTAATTATTCGACGAAATGTAGTGTTGTCGCCTATGACTCATTTTACTTCGACTGGAATTTGACTTCAGCTTATCGCATACATGGTCCTGAACCGGGCGAAATCGCTTTTTGCGGTAGATGTAGGGATACCAAATACCTCTTTAGGGGAGGGTCAATCAGTATTCATCATAAGACAATATAACAGCTTATTTATTTGGCAGAGATTTTGGGGAAGGCTGAATCCACGTGACTTTATCTTCGCTACAAATTGTATCCTATCTATCTTACAGTAACAATGTGTGTTGGTACATGCGATTCGTATACACACCACAAACACACCACAACTCGGTACATGAGACGATAGTAGTGAAGAAACATATACAGTTTCGATGCCTATGTTGTTGGGCTTGCGGATCTTCAATAAACACAAGGGATCTCAGACACTTAAGACGGATCATATTACGCGAAGTATATTCAATATAGAATGCAGTAAGACATTGAAGACCAACTGTTTGGCCCCACAATTTAGAATGCAAACATGATAATTGTGCTTGGTTCATTGCGCCAGTGTGAGCTGGTCAGATAGCGCACAGCCAACCCCCCCCCCCCCAATTTACAGATTATTATTATTATTTCCTAAATGATAACCATTAGCAGTTAGAATAGTGCATCGTCGTATGTGTGCATTGATTATTTTGTTATTCACGGCGTGCGCAGTAATGAGATTTATGAGTAATGAATATGGGACGTGTCAAAGTTTCGCGTGTGTAAAAGGATATATTTTGTCTCCTTTAAAGCCGGCATAACAACTATTGTCGGACATAGGCCTATATGACAAGTTGTTAGGTCATATAGGCATAAAGGACATTTCGTTATGTAGCTTATATTGATGAACCTTATCTCACGCGATGTATAGCCCGCTTTCATTTCCATTGTGTAAAACTCTTGTTGTAATCCTTTATTTTCAATTGCATCAACTCAATATGGTTAAAAATGCAGCGAGATAATGATAATGAGGATGGGGTCAAAATGCAATCATTCCAGATGCCATGGTAATGTATTCAGTATACCTCGCATTAATTAAGACTTCCACGTTTGCTAAGTTTAGAAACCAACATTATTCTGCCTTATTGACTTCATGGAATTGACAAAACTTTAACAAACGAGCTGTTAATAAAATGTGACTATACTATATCCAGCGAGACTTTTCTTGACAAGGCTCATATAACTATTCTTAATAACGAAATTTTCTTTTACAAGATAAGCAAGTAATTGAACATCTTGGCATAGAGGGTGGACAATGATTGTTATCGAGGCTATAAATTTTAATATTTTTTTACAAGAAAATAATATTGTATCTCAATATTTTGGAAACGGTCTTAATTAAATACGTTTATTTTGAGCACCTATATTACATTCATAACACAACAAGCACTTAAAAAACGTAGTTTTAACACGTCCCATACATGTTAATGTATTATTATTTATTTGAACCAGTACGGCGATAAATAAAATAAAATAAAATAAGTATGGAGTAAACTTATACATATCTTGGGGAGGGGAGCAAAATTTATTTTCGACGACATACTGTGCCCTGGGGAGAGCTTTGAGAAACGTGGGTATAATTAAGAGTCCATAGACAAGTTTTGCTAGATCTTTTATCTTTAATGTAAATGCCCTCATGTCAAGGGGGCAGATCGTCCGTCTATAAAGCAGTAGAACTCCTCCTCTATGTAGCCGTTTGACCAGTAAATGAACATGCCACTTCCAGTATATCTGTGTATGAAATAATACGACAAGATAACATATTGATGTCATAATAATTTGAGGAATTCGAGGAATCTGTCAACAAGTGCCCAGTAAACATGGTCTATGGAAACTGTTCGTGCCCAGCAACATGTGAGAATCCATACAAGAGAAACGGCTGCATTAAGACTTGCACTGACAACGAGTCGTGTGCCTGTCCAGACGGTTACTTCATGTATGGATATGACTGCGTTACACCCGAAAGGTGCGGCTGTTACCTCTCTGGAGTCGGAGAGATTGGGGTAAGTTTACTGTGTTTATAATTTACAGAGGGCATACCATTTGTCCCAACAACTTGCGAAAAAGAAGAAAGCCAATATGTTTAGTCCATCTTCTCGACCCATTGCAATATGATATGGAAAAGGAAAATTTAAATTTACTATATTACAGGCAGATATGTAACGCTGTCGAGTTTGGTTGTTTCACCGTGCTGGTATACATATATGACAAGAGTCATCCTGACAAGATGTATGTCCTCCATGTGATATCATGCTGCTTGTCGAATGGTATGACCGTGTCTACATCATATGTTTCATCATGCTGTATATTATTTTGTAGTCTTTTTGATCAGGTAAAACAACTCTTGTTTTCAACCTATGAACATCAAAAGACAACTATACAAACTCTGAACACAAAGTGAAACAAAGTAACAAATATAGCCCTCAACATCTTATGACAGGCCTTCTCTTCTTGGTTCCTCTATACCAATGAGCTTGATAACAACATGTTTAAGATACATCATTATTAATGCAGACTTTTCTCATGGTTGTATCCCATTTTCTTCAGAATGGCAAGTGGCACGTCACCTCCGATTGTGAAGTGCGCTGGGTATGTGTAAACAATACCCTGGTGGGCGACAACAGTTCCAAATGCGATACTAACGCCACGTGTAACGAGGACGGGGATAGCGACAAATTGTCTGACAATGTTCACTTCTGGCCAAACGGCTAACGGTATATATATCATCAAACCGACGAACTGGTCTGGGCCTCCGTTTGAGGTCTACTGCAACATGATGGACGGAGGCAGTTGGACGGTAAGATCATCGAACATTAAACAGATTAGGAAGCTAACAGTTATGTATATTGCAACACCTTCTGTTTTTGAAAGGCAAATTAAATGGAAATGCAAACATCTGCTTATAACTAGCGGCAGTCTCAAATCATGATTTCCACTTAACCGTCGCCTAGCAGCCTCTCGTAAAGTGGATCAGATAGAGTTTATATTTCGAAGAGCAACTTTCAGTATACCTCAATCAATTCCCTTCTCACCCTTCGTAACAGGAGAGATCATATTTTTCTTCTATTATTATCCCACATCCAAACAAGACGTATAAATATCTTCATAAGGAGTAATTAAACTGCTTATATCAAATCTAGAGACAAACGGCGACCAACGGCGTCGGAATATTTTGAAAGTTGGGAGGGGAGGGGCATTTAGTAGTGTGTTTAGTGGTAATGTACATTTTGAGGTGGAACTATAGGGGGAATTTCAAGTTTTGAACAGTTTGGGATTACTTGTCCTTCCTGTCACCCAGCTTCGACGCTTATGGTTATGATAATATGACGGTCAGTTCGAACGAATGGATTTTGTGCATCCCACATACTGACAGGCTCCAGGCTTTCAAATGCTAGAAAGTTCAAATATGTGTAAATATGGTTAACCAATTATTGTACCAATGTTATGATTACAGCCTTCATTACCTCTGTGATTACTTTGTATAATTTGATCCTCCCGAGAGTCAAGGAATAATTTCATGAAGGTGAACCCCTGAAGCAAAATGTGTAAATATATATACTATCAAAATGGTACGAGTATGTTTTGGTCTGCTTTCCTCACTTTCAATTCCATGTCATAGTTAAGGAGTAATTTGGCAATATTTGCCATCAAAACGTTGTTAACATTTCCATGAATTGTTATTGTCAAAGATTTAATATCCCCACCCATACCATAATCCCAAAACCATCCTTACTCCAACCTCTCCACATCTCCTACTATTAAAGTAAAATTAAAATAAACTAAAAATGGATAATGTTGTGTGCGTGTATGTTGTTTTGTCATATCATTTTTCATAATTTCATAGGTATTCCAGCGTCGTGTGGACGGTTCTCAATACTTCGACGTGTATTAATTTCTGGATTGGCAACGGTAAATTGAACATCTTGACAAACCAGAGAGGGTATTAGCTTCGTATAGACTTTGTTGATAGAACCGGCGTTCCTCGCTATGCCAAGTACGACTTTTTCCGTATCAGTGACGAGAATGACAACGACAGACTGGATGTTGGAAACTACGTTGAAGGAGAGCAGGTATACTTTCCGTCGATATTCTTTAGTTGTTTGCTAGCTTGAATTGGATACCACCATACCTGATTATTAGTGAGTACATTCACTTGCACTTTCATTAATTCATCTACACTTTCCTCTCATCTAGTGGGAGACATCTAATCTAAAGGTGCAATTATTCTCTTTATCACAAATATGTTTCTTCTTAGGCCATGTTATTACCTAAATAACCCAACCATTTTACCCAGTTAAAGCGTAGGCCTAATAGGGCCCTCTATGAGCAATGTAATCACTTACTACAACTACAAGAAAGAAATTATATTTAATCATGCTACGTGGAGATATCAAATGAGTTTATTCGTCGACTGATATACTCAGTAAATGTAACATTCCAATATTTGCAACAAAAAAACGCTCTAAATTCCTGTGACTCTAAAGTATTAATGTTAGCTACCAATTGCATAATTGTTCGATTTTTGTCGTATTTAAACATCAGTAACATTAAAGACATATACTGAAATCTTACTAAAAACGGCGAAATCTTTTACATATTAAGTAGGAAACGAATCTCCTTCGTCCAGTGTACTTGATCACACGGTTATAATATAGATTTCCAAGTGAAACGTCGAATCTTAAAATAATTTCCCAAATAAGCCTTTCTTCACTGTAAATTAAATTTTAATGATATACATACAATGTTAGTCTAACTAGAATATGACATATATATGCTATATTTTCAAAATATTGATCTAGTATAGCCGTAACCAAGATCAAAATGTCTTCGAGATCATGTACACGACAAGCTGAAATAAGTTTCGAGCATTCCTGCATTCCTAAATTACACAAATTCAAACCTTGTAAATTTCAGTGGTAATATTCGACTTTTTTGTAACTTATATGTTTGCAGACAGATGACGGCAAGCAGGTGAGTTTACAGAATCTGATAATGGTGCAAGCAAGTCTTATACGTTTTCTTTTCAATATCAGCCTACAAGTCAGCTACAAGCAATGTTGCTAATGAGCAAAATTTGGATTTCGGCCTGCTGGCATCCCAACCATCGTCTTACTTGTGGCCCACCATCGGCCCCGCTGGTGGCCCTCCATATGTCCGTGGAGGGTCTCACATCGGTCCCATGGCGATTCACAAGCTATAACGATGAGGTGATATTCATTCTAGATGGGGTAGTTATTGTAGTTATATCTCTTCATGAATTACATAAAATGAGGTTTTCATGTTTTATACTTGTATTGTATTTATTTCAACTTCTACAGTAGCTAAATACTGGGAACATTGAAAACAACCATAACAACCATAAAACCATCGATACCCTAATAACATAATACATAACTTACGTGTTTGATTACACGACTCACGCGTACATTATATATATGTGGTCTGACATATATCAACAGATTACTATTACACACATTTACACTATTACAAGTATTAATCCATATAAATCAATCTTTACGTAATGGTGGTAAAAAGAAACAATGGGAAATTTATTTATGTAATTTGTCTGTACAAACTGAACACATACATATACGCAGCAAGCTTAGGCATGGTATAGTGCTTTAGACAGAACATTGCCAATACACGTCTCGTTTACAAACAAAATCTGACAGACAAGATTTGATGATGACAACAGCAGTAACAGAAACATCCCTGGCTGGAGCTAAGAAGCCACTTTAGCAACAGGTCTACGATAACGCTCTCACACATTGGACAAAAACAAATAGGGGACTCTTACAGAAATGTAATGACAATCCAAAAAGAAGTTAAAACTGTAACACCTCACTTATCCGAACCAGCATGGAATAGAAAGTGAAAAATAGGCATCAAGGAGGTTCGCATGAAAAGTTCCTAATAATACCAATATAGCCAACTAACATCAAAAACACTAAACATCACTGTACTCTACTAAGATATGTACAATTTGTACCGTACTGCTGAATTTTAATCATAAAACATATTTTTGGTGACAGTTGCATAATTGAAACAGATTTAGGAGATTAAACGTCAGATCGGCAGTATTAAATTTTACCCGCTGCTGGAAATATAATGTATTTTACTCTAGGCCAGCTTGAATTTCAAGTGAGAAATGTACTTTACTTTAATTTACGTTATTTAATTAACTATTCACTATTCTCCCTTTTCTTCTTCACTGCTACATGTATACAACCTTTCCTCTCTGCCTCTCAGACTAACAATTCCCTCCCCAAACTGCTCATCTTTTTTCCATTATCAAAGGCTTAGTATGGAGGGCGGCTGCACCTTTTCAGATAAATGCTAGGGGGTCAAACAAGGGATCTACCGCTTAGATTCGGTCAACAATAGCTGGTAGACAAATTAGATACCGCTTAGATTCGATCGACAAAAGCTGGTAAAACAGCGAATATACCGCTTAGATTAATCAACGGTAGGTAAATCGCCCAGATAAGCATTTTTCTATTCCCCCAAATCCCGGGTAATAGCCCCAAATTCCAGAATAAACTCTCAAACGTTGTACCACAAATAAACAAGTGAATCTAACGCTTAGATTCGATCAACAAGAGATGGTAATAACAAATATACCGTTTTACTGGGAAAGAATTTCAATTGAAGATAAAAATCTATCGACGTTTATATAATAAACATAGCTGAGAAATTTTACGACCATTTGGGTCTCCCATCGACAGAAATCAATCATGAATTGTTTACGGAAGAAAACAATATATTATATTTGAATATTAACGACGAAAAAAATATGATTATATCGGACTAAAGGTAAAGGATTCCTTGCCTTACTATATTAAACAAATACGGTAAGGTCTTCAAAAATATGCTCCCAAAATAGATAGCTTACTAGACCTCGACATCCAAGTGCCAGATTCTACAGGGAAAAAACATAAAGATGATGAAGATGTTAAAATGACGGATGAAAGAGGAGCTAGTATTGTATCGCTCTTATCAAATAATAATTATTATATTAGATGGAACTTTATAAAATATGTCGAAGGTAGATATGAACTTAAATAATATAATATAATATATTATTATATAAATAATAGGAGCCTTGAAAACTACAAAGTAGTAGTAAAAATGCAATCGTCTCAAGAGGTACTAAACCAGGATTGCTAACAGGTATTGATAGAACATATTATCAACAGGCTTATCCTGTAAGTGTAGTTGTTTATGGTTTATTTAGTATAACTGAGCCAAATGTCGATAACCTAAAGTTTCGACCATTATGAAAAAGGAATACAACTGTGTTGCAAAGATGCTTAGCGTATTTTCGAGCATTACCCAAAGGTTCAGGACTCACAGAAAAAAGAAAAGAAATTATAGCAGAATGGGAACATCGTGTACACGAACAAGGGGCTACAGTTGAAGATGTTACAAGTCTCAAGAAAAAACACAGAGACTATTATTATAAAATCCATAACAGGTGATACTATTCACGAAACTGGAAAATACACCACGTTCCTCCTCCGGAAAAGGAACTGTAGCACATGCTTGGTCAAAGGAGTTAAATTTTCCACAAGAAAGAAAAATATGTTATTTTGAAGGTGATATTTGGGGTTCTATCAAAGAATACCTACAAAATCCGGTTGTTGTGTGATTGATAGGTAGTATAGACGAACAGGAAACTTTACAGTAGGTTTTACCAGAGTCTATCGTACGCAAAAATACCACGAAAAACTAATAAGCTTCATAGAGGTAGAATTAGATTTAGAATTAGATTTAGATATGCCACGCAGATTTTACAGTTGTGAAAGAAGAAAAAGGGTGCAAACCCATTTCAAATGAATTTAAAGCATGCGTAGATCATGGGCATGGTGAGTTATGGAATGCAGCAAGTTATGACATAGGAGATGATATAAGTATAGATATGAAAAAGCTGTTATCCCGCCAGTTTCCAAGGGTTTGGTCAAAAGGACTTCTCAACAGTACTATCACATAGCGAAAAGAATATCAAAGAACATAATGATGTACCTACAAACAATGATACACTATCTCATAGTGTTAAAACATAGAACCGCAACCTCTCCATTGTAAAACCTCGAACAGAATACTAACATGGGCGCGACCGTTCTGCGCTGCCGCTACTCTGAATTAGGCTTAAGAATTTGTGCATCTGGCGTGCTTGCTTCATCCAAACACTGGGCGACCAGAATGTATAGACCGCTAACCATCACTGCATTTACACATTGTTGTCCCACTTCACTGAAGTTACTTCTTAGTTTTAACTACATACAGTGTGGAATATCTTTAATTAAGTATCGGACGTGTAGATTATATTTCATTACGTAATGTGTATAATATATTTCATTAAGTAACGAGTTCAATGTCGTACAGCGTAGACACATTTATCTAGGCCTACACATTTGCTCTGGATACTACGAAAGGTTAAAAACGTTTTATCACTTACAGTCTAGCGCCCCCCCCCCCCACCAATGGATAAAAAATTAATTAACTTAAAATGAGAAAGGAAAACAAAATTGGGACATCCCACCCCCTTAGACCGCTCCCCATGACAGCATTCACCGTGCCAAATGTTTTGAAGACCCATAATTCGGGCAAAGAATCTGCCAAAATTTCGGCAAATTTTAACTGAAGATTCTTCAATACAGTTCTAAAACTTAAATTAGTTCAAAATTTGAAAAATAGCACCATTCTGCATATAAGCCTCCTTAATTTAAAAGAACAAAGAATTTCATACCCCCTCTCCTTAGACCCCTCCCCCAGGACGTACGGCGATCAGAAATTTGGGCAAAGACCTTCAGGCCCCCCCCCCCCCCTCCCTACTGAAAAATCTTCAATACGCCAGTGTATCACTAGGCCGGCCTACAGCCATAAAACGGAGAAGACAAAGAATAACAGCATTTTCCAAAACAAAACCTTTGCCTTGGGCACGAAACATGGTGAAAGTCAAAGCTTATCCATCGACCAATCGATTAATTGATACCTACCTGTATGTCAAAGGACAAACTAAGTGAAATTGTACTTAAATTGTTTTAATATAATATTTTATAAATTCGAGCCTATTGCGCTGCATTACGACCTTCAAGTATAGCAACCAACGGGGTTAAGGCTGGGAAGTGGCTCAGTTTTGCGAGGACGGCCACGCCGAGGCGGTATGCCGAGTTGGCTTTTCCAACGTGCCCATGTATACTTACTTTCTTGGATGACTTTTTCATACGTGTACGCGCGATCCCCAAACACCGCCCTCCTCCTAGTATCGATGCATGCGCTACACATCACATGACTGTGAAATGATCCTTGTTTACATTCATAACGAAATGGGATGTGGCAGGTAACTTGAAGTGGATCAGTGGCTAGTTGGTGTAGAGCTGGGTTTCCCAACCTGTGGTACGAGTACGAGTATTATAATTTTATAAGCGAATGTAGTCTACACTGGCGTCTGTGTGTTATCCGCCATTGTGCACTTAATCCAAAATTTCAATAACAAATTTATTTTTAGGTGAAATTTGGTACCGTGGTCAGGGCCGTCTTATCGCATGGGCATACTGGGCACTTGCCAAGGGCCCCGCAACCTTAGGGGCCCCGCGATTCAATCTGAAAAATAAAAAATATAGGGTTCATTTATGTTGAATAGCAGTGTCGGGCGGGGCCTCATCGTATGCAAACTTAATGTTCAGATGAGCTCTTCGTGGCCGTGTAACCCGGCACTGGCCAGCACATCAGCAGTGCTGAACTGCAGCACTCATTTGCGTCGGGTCATCAAGGTTATCAGCGCTAGCGTTTTTACACTAGATCTAGCGTTTTTCACTTTTCTTGGGTTCCAGCGTACGTTTTTCTAAATCTTGCAAAAATCTAGCGTTTTTTGGCCTAAGATTATTAAATTTACAAAAATATACCGTTTTTCAAACCTTTGAGACCAAATTATCACTTGACGGCGACCCATTAATTTTTATTTGTAGATTTTTTGCCCAAACTTGGTAATTCACCCCCAAATGGCAATTGACAATTTTCTTTTAAATGTTTCAGATCAAATTATCACTTGACAACCATTCAAATCTATGTTGAATGACCACCAGACCATATATCATGTGAATCATTGCTACGAATGACATAAAACAATACAAAAGTCAGTGAAACTATTATCTAGAGTTTTATTTTCGCACAACACGATGACATTGAGTTAGTGAGGCGGGAGACGGGCAGGGGGTAGGGCCCCAAACATTACTGTGCCCATGGCCTCATAATCTCTTAAGACGGCCCTGACTGTGGTACGTACTCGATGGAACCACGAAAATGTGAAATTGGAAACCACTGTAGACCAGGCTGTCTTGTGTGACTCATTTTTCCTAAAAAATAAATGCTAAAGGTTAATGCTATCGCTGTCACTTTCCTACAGGGAATGTGGATTCTTCTCTAGTCGCTGGACGCAATGACTAGCTCTCCATTCTCTTCAAGTTATTCATGATCCCTAAGGCTTGTAGTCCAGATAGTGACAAACTGATATATATAT
>JAODAG010261707.1:0-16626 GCA_027574785.1 Orphnurgus asper | reverse complement strand
GGATTGGTCAATCTTTTAACAGCACTGTATAACTAGCTCCCTCTCGCCTGTTCAGATCTGCCTGCAGACTAGCGGCCTCTATTGGCCATTTTTACCATCTTACTGATCTCACTTCTTCGCATGTTTAGACCTCCTTTGCGTCATACTGCGTGATTGCAGATCATAATTGTTATGGTGAGTAGTAAAAATGGTTCAAAGGTTAAAAAGTTATATGCACTTATCCTCTCGACATTTCTCTGAGATTATGTGCCAGTCATTTAGTTAAAATGTCTCTCTTGCGTTGATCTCAAATGTGTTAGACATTCAGCCCAATATGGTCAAATAGGGTAAATAAATGTTACATCCACCTTCAGTCCCTGTGGCACCCACGTCGCACACACGGGGGCCGATAACCCCTCCATCTGAAATTCCTGGCTATACAAGAGCCAGGGTGTGGATTCCAAGCTCAGATTCTGAAGCTTTAACTTGTGAACCTAAATCTTCCATATGGTGCATTCTTGGGAAGGGACAGATCCGTCTATTCAACCTCAGATTTTTCTATTTCTGCGGGTGATAAAAATGGTGGAAGGTAGCGATCCAGTGACAAGGGAATTTGATCTCCCTGTGTATCCAGGAAGCATCTAGTGGCAGCTCCCTGGTATATCCATGCTTCTTTTATTCATTATCTGCTTTCTCCGCAGCTGGATATGTCATGCAGTCCTTGACATATTTATAGCTCTGTGTTAACTAATTACGTTTGTTTAGCTCAATTAACTTTTATAACGATTTTATGACTTGGACAGAGATGGCCTGGGCGTTCCAGGAGATCAACATCATGGTCATCATCAACAGACGTCCTTCAATCCCAGCGCTTGGAAATACTTTTGGGATTTTTTGTTTTGTTTTACAAGACTACTCTGCTCTCTGTACAATCCCTTCTACGATGTATCCCAGGTATTCATTCGTTTTTTGATATGGCGTGTGCGCTTTCACTCTAAACGCCGTTGGCGATTGGCATATTTCAGACGGTTCTTCCATTAATTCTGACACCATCTTGTTTCCGTTCTTGTTTCATCTGCTTGTTTTGCGTGCCTGCGTATACTATGCTGTTCCACTCGTAATTTGGACGTCGTCCTTGTGTTGTACTGTACATGGTATCCGATTGTTCTTCCGTCACTTGCTGGTTCATATTTTACACCATTTGTTTGGTTTCATATTTATTCGTCACTATTCCACCATTTGGTTTTATTTACTGTTTATCCCACTATTCCCTGCCATACTTCATTCTTCATACTGATATCCGTACTGATGTACCGTATTATGTACCATAATTTTGTGATACGGACGGCTCCGCACTGGTTAATGGTGGGGCTATTCTCGAATAGAGCCATGCGCTATACACTTGCCTCCAGGTCTTTAACAGTCTGATCAAACTGGGGCTGGTGATGGTGACGTGGAACAATCATGCTGTTGTTTTGTTTAGAGCCAAGAATATTTCTGGGGTAGGTTTTCTTAAAAAACGGTATTTCTACCGTAGATTAGTACATTAGGCATCCTGTGTATTTTCGTAACACGGTACACAGCACAGACTGCGGCAGTTTAGTAACCGTTTACTATCCAAATTATATGCTGATAAAACTTAAGTCTCGATACAGTCACATCAGATGCATATCATAAAAGAACACGTAGGCATACGCAGATTATATTCTGCTTCCGTTATTAATGTCTAGCTTTAGAAGATTTAACGACGAGGTGACGTGTGTGCTGGAGAGTTGAGACTACGTCACGGCTACGGATGCACAGTTAATCGATTAGGGTTTATTAAATATGACTTACGATAACTTGTGGAGGCGGAGAGATTTAGTCGGAAAACAGTTTCGCTTTCTAAATGATATTCTACAACCTTTTAGCCATCGCCATTTGTTGAAAGTGACAAATGGTCCGTATAATTCTATCATATAGCAAAAATCAGTTATCTTGATTTTACTGTTTGAATGGTAGAATAGGAATAAACCACATTTGTCAGACTATGACGGCATGACATGTTATTGGGGTCCAATAAAGAACCTTTGAAACCCCCACACCATGCACGAATTCTGTAGGCTACGCATTTCAGCGGAACCATGTTTAGGCCCCATGGTTCCCTGTGACCAGAATGTTTTGGCCTCGTTGCCCCTAGCTACTTGATGGCCTTGGTCTCCCTCCAAAAAAAAGGATGAATGTCCAAGGCGCGCGTACAGTTCTTTGGTGGATTTTTATGAGACTGACTTCATGGACACGATGATCATAATTGGATGGTGGGCCTCAAGGTGGTGTTCAAGAATTGTAGGTCTAAGGTCTTTTTGGAATCATTGCAGGTCATTCTAACTGCTCAAAATGCTTCTCCCACAGAAATCGATCGACATTGAATATCGGCAATCGAGGTTGGCTCTCAAGGTAGCTGGCATGAGAAGCAGTACCGTAAAGCTTTACATAGTAATGAACTCCCCCCCCCCCCCTTAATTTCCTTATCAAATGCCTGAAATTTCACAATAATCTCACCATCCCTAGTTGTATTATTTATGTTGGAACTAATCGCACGTAAACTGAAAGTTGCATGTAACATTCATTGTACTTGCCAATAATATAAGTTCTGTGGTATGTTAGTGACAAAGTAACTCCTAAGTATTTGAGGTGTGTTTGCTTCTGTCTGAGAAATTTGTGGGTGAAAAATGTTGTGCTCCATGCAATAGAACCCTCAATTCAATGCCTGTTCTATGCTTGATAGAAAACTTTTGGAAATAATCTCAAAATCATTGTTTCAAGAAAAAATGCTGACCTTATTTACTGTTTTTTTTAAAGAATTATCCTATAAATTCAGATGTTTTGTGGTAGGCAACTTCTAAACTGGACTTCTGAACTCTATTAGTTATTCCAAACCATGCAAACTACCATAGTGGTGGGGGTATTTCAGAGTCCTCATTGTATTGATATATCTCAACAGACAAAGCTTGGTATTGAAATTGGTATTGATTACAATCATAAATGTTGTAAATTCTATTTTACTGCCATTAAAGTCATTGAGGTATTTCCTCTTAGATCACTTCTTAACTATTATTCTAGTCCACGAGAACTACCTTAGTGGTGGAGCTATTTCAGATTCCTCATTGCATCGATATATCTCAACAGTTCAAAGCCTGGTATCGAGCCTACAATAAAAGATTACAAATCTAGGAGTATAAGTATACATATAGGTAGGTATACATATCCTGGTGAGTTAAATTAAAAAAGAACCAGTCTTTCAACAAATTTATAACAAATAATGCAACCTTTTTGATATTATCTCTTTGGTAAGAGGTTGTTCAGTGAAAGCTACATTTACTGACCTATTTAATGAACCCCTCCGCCACTTTCCTGACAGATTATTATAAATTAATATGAGTTTTGGTAGTTAAATTAATTCCATATTTGTTTGATGTGCATCCACCGCCTCCCCCTTTCTGTGAAAAGGGGGAATTGATTATTGATTCAAGCCCCCACCCCTCCTTATTTTGATTGCCCCTGAATTGTTTTACTTTAAAAGCCAGCTCCTCTACCGTCACACTCTGTTATCAACTAAGAATATTAAATCAACTAAGAATAATTATAGTCCATGTTCTAGTGTACCATCCAAAGTGAGGGCAGCATTTCAGAAATGTGACTGTCTGATTTTATATTTTACTATAAATATACGAGCTACCGAAATCGATGTGATTTGGGCGGAGGGGGTGGCATGCAGTAGCGACCAGAGAAAGTCTCATTTTTTGCACGGAAGAGACAGATATAAAATAATCATAATATATGCACAGTTATTTGCATCCCTCAGGCCAATCCACAGAGGCAGAGAGTTAGAGGAAGGAAGGGTTTTGATCCATTGATCTTGATACCTATTTGATCTCTTCATGTTAGGCAAGTTTTAATTCAAAACAAATTGTGTGTTTTTGGTAAGGTGTCCAACACTTGTAATGCTAATGCAATTGAAATAATTCTTTTGTGGTATGCATAAACTGGAGAATCACTGTGGCTTTGCCAATTAAATTCTGCCACTGAAACACAATGGAAGAGTAGTGATTTTACACTCTTTGTATCTCTTTATTTCCAGCCAAATATGTTGCCTTAATTGAATACCATGAATAAATAATCAGTTTTGTAACCAAAACTGTAGGTAATGGTTTCGACTCTTTGTCACACTGTTAGAATAGATGTATAGCGCCACCTATTTTGTGTAGATATCTTGTTTACAAGAGCTGATCTAATTAATATTCATGCTGGGTAGAGCCATGTAACATTTTGATGGAAGTGGTTATAACTGTAAATCCATTTGCAGTAGCCTATTGTTTTGATTGCCGGTACACTACATGCATATTACTGAGTAGTCAGAGCTATACAGACGTTAAAATCGTTGGTGTGTCAACTTCTCATGAGCCATACGGTACATCTGAATTGTCTTCAGATTCTCATGAGCCATACATCTGAATTGTGTTCGATTCATCCACACATTCTACACATTCATTACTTTTCATGAATGAAAGGGAATCGTATAGACAATGTGTGGCTCTAAAACTAATATTTAATCAGGAGAACAGCAACTACAGACTCCCGGGGTAAAATGTAAAATTTCCTTTATATGGAAAAGTTTTTGTTCACATGCAGTTTGTCCTATGCATTTGGCATTATAACACATTGTCCTATGCATTTGTCATTGTAACACATTGTCCTGTGCATTTGGCATTGTAACACATTGTCCTATGCATTTAGCATTGTAACACATTGTCCTATGCAGTTGCAATTGTAACACATAGAAAGCCATATTGTACCTGTCATAACAACTTGGGTGGGAGGTCCCTCCCCCCCCAAGTTGGCGTTGAACAGCAGCGACATGTCCGCATGAGACCGTCCAAAATCTATTTTGGCATTGGAACCTTCTCTGCAGTTTTGCATTCTGGTTTTTATGTCCCTGTTTAGTTTTCTCCCTGCTTCCATTTGTTGTAAACATTTTATGATCAAAATTTAATTTTGTTTTTATTATCATTATTATTTACTGGTTTTTTTTATTATTTAGTTGTTTAGTTTGGTTTTTATTAGACAGAGCGATTCCTCAGTTTTCATTAGGTTAAGTGGACTACCTTGTAAAAAAAATAATTGTTCAGAATGATTTGTCTGCATGTAAATAGACCTACATTGATGTATTCACCCATAACTGGTAATGGTATGGTTAAGGCTTGGCTTGTTCCCTGGCTTCTATCAACCTCTAGAAGGTCTGAAAGGTGAGGTTGTGGTCACGTGGTTGTTTCGTAAAGTGATTTTAGGTCTTAAATTTAGAGATCCTATACTTTTCTTACTTTCACTAAAATATTTTTGAGGAAGTGCAAGTGACACTTGAAGAAGAAACAATTAATGAAGGCTTAGGGTGCCTTTTCTCTTCAAATCGATAAGAAAAACCTTGCTCTATCCCTGAATTTTGTAAAGATGCCACCAATTTGCAATTCTTTGAAAGTTGAATTTTTTTTAATTAAGCTTTGAGTATTTTGACATAAGTAAGCATCTGGCTACATGTCAAAGTGTGACATCATCACCGGCAGATGAGCTGGAATTTCTTTTGTTTTTCTTTAATAAAAAGATAACGGAAAGATTAATTAATATTGCAGTTCAAAAACAAAATAAAGTTGAATTATATAAAGAATTACAAAAGCTTCTGGCAGTCATTTGCCAGTGACAGTACTGTATGCTGCCCTCTGTTTAACATAGCTACTACAACCTCTGCACTAATACCTGGAACATGGCTTTAACTATTATATTTAATATGCCAGTATCCTGGCTGTAGGATCACATGTGGGATGTAGAGATGGGAAAGCTTAACTTTTACAAAGCATCAGCCAAGATTGCAAGGGGGGTAGGGAAGGTGTTTGTTTACTAATGTGAAATGGTTTGTTCTGTATTGTGTCAGGTTTTGATAAATAATAGTAATATTAATATTGTTATTCCATTATTAAACCTGGCACAGATTGAATTAACAATCAAGTAGAATACTGCCAACCAATGTTTGTAATAAAATTATGGGTATATTCATCCCACAAGCAGGCAATGGTAGGATAGTCACTGCTCAGTCAATACCTTCTCTATAATTAACAAGTCACAATTTAAGGATCCTGGGTATACCCTACCTATTATTAGGTTAGGAAATAAATTTAAGATTAAAACCCTAGTTTGGATTCATGTTTGGCAAAATTAGCATTACCTTAGACATGAAAAGTGTAATTCCTTCCTCCAGTGATGGTATAGCTATAGGCCTGATTGGATTTGATATGCCTTTATACCATGCAAGCAACCAGAGGTCAAGAAAGGTGTGTGGGTGGGGGTGGAGGGGAGATAAAGAAAAATGGAGCATGACCACGATTTCTCAGTTTTGGGTGCAGTGTATAGGCCTATATGTCAATCAAATACGATGTGACTGACTTTAAGGTTGTACAAATCCTCTCCCCACCCCCATCTGTGGAGAGGGGTATATATGTATAGTATGCTGTTGTATATACATATGTTGTGTTGGGTCAATTCACTTTAATCCTGCACCTCCTGTAGAGAGGGATAAGTAGATAAGTTCACTGTCACCAATGCTTAGTGTTTGGGTCGGGTCGTAGGCACCCCCACCTCCTGTGGAGAGGACAAGTACCGTAAGTTGTGTATGGCCTAATGCGTTGGGTCATTTTCATGTCATTCGCCCCACCTCCTGTGGAGAATGATGATGAGTTCACTGTTACATATGCTGCGTCATTTCACTTCATTTCCCCACCTACTGAGATAGCGACTATGAGTTGCACTGCCATCTATGCAAAGCGTGTTGGGTCTGCAAGCACTCCATTCCCACTCCGGGGATGCATGGGGGAACTCGATCCGGCAAGAGCGACCATGTTTGCAATGTCTGCGCAACGCCGTGTACTCAGGATCTGACCTCTCTCGAGTGCGATCCCCAGGAATGATCGGATGATCCGATAACAAGGTAAAATTTGTTGCTTACGTTGGATAGTTACAACCGAGATATTTGATGCAGATGAGACTGCTACAGATATGTGCATGTTTATGGTATACCCAATTAAGTGATTCCTAGAATCCATACCCATCCCCCTGCATGGACTCCCGAGTAGCCTATATAGGATCTGTCGATATTTAGGCTCCTTTTCCCCCAAGTTGTTTATAGTTCCAAAATAAAATCTCCATCTCCAAACAAGGATGTAATAGCCGTCTACTTCCTCGATGCAATTATGACTCAGCAGTGCGTACAACAATTGAAGACATCTGATACAGTACTCCAGGCTGATGTTCATTGTTATTAAATAACTAAGACCTTTTATCAATGCATAAATATAGCCAAGATATATATATACAAGGGCGTCTAGCTGGCGTGATTGTTTTACTTCATCACATGATAGATAGCGGGGCGGTGGTATATTTACGTCAAGCATTCCAGAATGAACCAGTGCTGCATAGGCCTATATAGGTCAGGATGTAGTACTTCAATGTTATATGCAGAACAAGGTATGACTGGTTAGTAATGCATCATGATATAAACTGGTCTCTAATATCTCTCACTGAGTGCAGCGGTGTCCAAGGAACAGGTTGGAATATTCTTGACAAAAAAAAACTGCCTCTGGTGACTGACTGTCCTTAAAATCTTAAGTGTCTCCTTTACTAGTCTATGCCTTAAGAGGGAAATCCCCATTCCTGAAATATGTTACCACATTATACCACATGTAATTCCCTATACCACATATACTCCCCCCCCATCGCTGCCCGTAATTCCCTCCTGGTGTGATACTTGGTGTCACCTCAAGAAGTAAACAACCCTGGTGGATATCATCTTGGGAAATACTATAACTCTTCAACAACAACAAAAAAAACAGTTGTTTGAAATTCAAACCAAAACTTTTGAACTTTCTCTTTTAACTTTCCCCTCAGTAGCTATGTGGAATGTCTACTGTGTTATACTCAAAATGACAAAATATTTCTATCAATGAAACATGTAGAGATAAAAACGTGATGCATTGCTGTGCATTAGAATAGCACCACATACTGGCAGGTAAACTGCATGTTTACCAAGGAACAACTTTTTATCAAAATTTCTGTATTATATTATCTCTCGATTCTTTCAGCAAGTCTTGATTAATGAGGCTCTCCCGTGTTTTGTTTGTCTGCTCGGGCGGGCGGCGGGAGTAAACCATTCTCCGTTTAACGGCACATTACGTTGGAACCGATACAGCTTCTCCATGTTATTTGGGATTCAACTGGTCTCTCCGGTGGGTACCAGCTGTGCTGCTCCAATCCCGGCCCTCTTTCCTTGACGATGCCTGCTCCAGCAGCTGTAATTATAATGCTGTGGCCCTGTCCCTTGTAATTGTAGGCCACAAAAGGGAGAATACATAGACGGGGGGGGAGGGTCTCTTATCCCGAGCGAATTATGAGGTCTCATCGTTGCCGGCCCGCTGGGCCTCTCACTGTGACTGCCTCACCTCACAGAAATAAACAAATATGCTTCTCATAGAATTTTTTATGGGAATTAAATCCTGAATAATTCTATGGAAAGTGATTTTGCAAAGTTGCAAAACGACTTTGGAATACTTGAATTTGCATTGGAGAAAATGGTCCCCTTGAAATTCGGTCATTGACACCTGCAGGTCACGGTTAGGCATGGTCACTGTGACTCATTTATCTGCAGTAATTTTCCTCACATAAGAGTGGGTATTTGTTTTTATCAGATTATGAAGCGTTACAGAGTGAAAGTTTTCTCAATAAATTACTTCAGCAATAAGTTTTTTTTATTACATATTTTTTACAAGATTTCTTGATATGTTATAGTTTATACATAGCTCACTTTAAAAACTGGCTATACTATTGCAAGCACCATTTGAATGACATATTTTTTCTTATGAATTAAGAACACCACAAGCTGTAGCTTTTTAGTTTTGTTAGATTTTTGTGCGACTTTCATATAAAAAAGAGGTCTATAATTACTATTGTTTCGCTTTCTTCCAATTTTGTGGCCTGTAACTTTTTTTGAGATTCAGAAAATGTCAACCCTTAAAATGTTATACTGCAATACATTCAAAACTACCGGGTGATTGATTCCTTGATGTTTTAAATGCAAAAGTCTTACAAGGTTTCATCATATTACGGTTTACGTAGCTCACTCAAAAACCTACGAGCACCTGTGTTGACTGACAGATGTTTAAAAGGAAAAGAATGTTACAACTTGTAGCGTGTTTTCTATTATTTTTATCAGCAAATATTTCTTTGAGCGAAGTAAACGGTACTATACTGTTTCACATCGTATCAAATTGTGTGGCCAATAACCGTTGAACTTCGCGAGATTCAGATATATCGGCCGTTAAACATTACCTGCAATGCATTCGAAACTACCAGGTGATTGATTACGTAACAAAGATAACCTTGTGTACACACAGGAGACGGTTTTACCGCAGCGACAAAATCGGCCGATGAATGTCTGAATCATCCATTGGATTACCAATAGTTTCAAGGCTCATGGTTTCTAATGGTGCTCTATATACACAAAACAGAAATTGCTTACGGTTTCACGGTTTCAATCCACGTGCATATTCCTATTGTTGTTATTCAACTGTTGAGTACCGGCCATTTTCCTTATTCCATAACAGAAGGAAAAAGTTTGTATGCATTTTACTTTACCGAACAATGCGATTACAGCCAGGCACATATGCGCTGATCTGCACCTCAAGTTCAATTATCGGTAACATCATGCCAGTATGTAAAGGCAATCATAGAATCTTCGTAGAATCAATGTAGAATCTTCTTGGCTACTTGAGATCCTACAATTGCAGTAATTTCTGGCTGTAATTCCAGAAAGTGGATTTGCTGGATAAAAACTTTGCAATACTTTTATAACATCATATAGCCATGCGATTCAAACACTAGATACCACCTGCATACTTCCTACAATTGTCAATGTTGCAATCGCAGATATGTGACACTTGGGCACACATGTCTCCTTCTGTCAGCGAAAGACGAACTCATGAGATGAAGACAAACGACCAACCCAGTGGGGTGGTCAACAGGGAGCCGGGGTGTATATTTCCAATTATACAACCGGAATAGGACATGGTGTAGCCGATGTGGATCATGCAGTTTAATGTCATTAAGTAATAAAGCAAAAATAGTAGGCATGGAAATTTTGGTAGACAATTTATTGCAGGTAGGGAAATATGGTAGACAATAGCAGATAGGGAAGTATGGTAGACAATTGCAGGAAGGACACTTGGTAGACAGAAACTGATTGAAAATGGTATTGTGTTACTATTGATTGTCAGAAAATATGCTTGAAAGTCACCTCGTTTCGACCATTTTTGGATTTGGGGAAAAACTGGGAGTGGTCTAATATATTGCAGTGGATATTTTATAAAATGTCAAGCTTTGGAGTGTATTTTTTTTTTATCCAAACTATGAAAATATTTGAAACATTTTAGAACAAATTTGACAAAATCAAAAGTATAACGAAAATACTAAAAGAAAATACATAAATATCCATACATAGATTTCCAAAAACAAATACTTCAGTTTTTCAACATGAAATCAATGAACAGATTTTCCTGCATACAAAGACATTTTGTGAGTAATTTATCTATAAATGAAAGTTTTTAATGACTGACCAGGTGAAACCCTTCATACATTTCTAAATCAATGTCCACTATAAAAAAAAAAAAAAAAAGCTTGTCAACCACAAAAATGTGGTATTTTGACCATTAAATTTTAGAATCCAGGCCAAACAATGACTCTGCTTTTCAAGGGGTGTGGGAATCTCTTGGCTTCATCCAAAGTAGTGGTTGTGTTGTTGTATATCACCCTGTAGCCACCCCCTTCCTCTGCTGTGAGGAGAAATTGAGTGGATTGAAAACCCATCGTCCATCCTTGGCAAGGAATATGAAAACAACAATATCATTGTAAATAACAGTGAATTCTGCTAGTTATAGCTTTGCATGAAATCATTTTTGGATATAGCAGGCCTACATGTCATTCAAAGTTATAGGGTACCTTCTTTAACTCCTAACAACATAAGTCACTGAATAAACAATCACTATGTGATCATGCAGGTGGGAATGCATGCCTGATCCATCACTAATAGCTCCCAACCCCCTGCCCCCCAAATAAAAAAATAAAAAAAATATTCAACCTGTGAGTCAGACAGCTAGATGACTTGAAGGAAATAATATTTTTCCAAAAATACATGGGAGATATTAACAAACTCTGCCCATGATATGACAATCTGCCTCACAGCTAGGCCAAAGGCAGGAGGAAGGAGGTCATTCCTTAAAGTTACGGTAGTGTACCTTCTAAATGTTAAAACTACTCTGATTCTTTCTGCGGGCATGCAGTGAGGTATGGTGTATCTGAGACGAGGTGAACTATTTGCAAAGAAAACTTCCACAGTTCAGATTTGCTTGAAGCAATTGATCGATCAGGCCTACTATTAGTATAGTTTTCCTTTTCCCATATTTTTTATTTTTCAATTTCAATTCTTTGTGCTTTTTGTTTGTTATTAATTCAAAGAGAAATCCCCTACAATATGGACCTGCCAGGTATAAATCATGTTAGCATATCCTCCTAGAACATGGTGTCTGGTTACCACCTCCTCTGAATTTGCTAACATGGTAATTAAGTACCTTTAGGGGTTGTTGACAAACTTCATTTAAACCTCCTGCCAACCTGTTTGACAACTCTGATTGATGACTGATATGTGGACCCAAGGAGGTTAGGTTGGCAATGATAGATTTCGTGATGAGGTAAAGGTGACAAAAATAGATTTTATAAGGCAAAGAAACATAGCTAGATTTGATGAGGCATGAGGAGGTATGGTGACAATGGTAGATTTGATGAGGCATGATGAGCTTAAGGTAACACTGATAGATCTGAGGAGGTAAGGTAACAATGATAGTTTTGATGAGGTAAGGTGACAATAATAGCCTTGAGGAGGTAAGGTGACAATGATAGATTTGAAGAGGTAAGGTGACAATTATAGATTGATGAGGTACCGTAAGGTGACAAAGATAGTTTTGATGAGGTAAGGTGACAATGATAGATTTGAGGAGGCATGAAGAGGTAAGGTGACTGATAGATTTGAGGCGGTAAGGTGACAATTATAGATTTGATGAGGTACCGTAAGGTGACAATGATAGATTTGAGGAAATCAGGTGACAATTATAGATTTGATGAGGTACCATAAGGTGACAATGATAGATTTGAGGAGATCAGGTGACTGATAGTTTTGATGAGGTAAGGTGACAATGATAGATTTGAGGAGGTAAGGTGACAATGATAGTTTTATATATATAACAATGATAGTTATATATATATACATATATAAGATATATATATAATATAATATATAAAATATATATAGACCTATATAAAATATTGAAAATAACGTTTGCCTCAATCCATACAGATTTTATCGATCGTTTCAGCATGTTTGTACCACCGGTCCTATACAGCCTTGCCTATATACACAAATATTTCACTTTTCTCACTGTCACCTTAGAATAGGCTATATATATATGCACACCAACCTTGCGTGATATAATACAAATAACTACCCAATGTTTGTCACTGATGATTTTAGTTTTATATAAACACCAGTTCTCTTATACCTCCCGTAGATATCAACTCTGGGCAATAAATGATGCTTGTGAGGTTTTTTTTTTCCTACTTTCGTGCCAGATCCGACCTAGCTTTCTGGAATACATGTAGTGCTGGCCTCGGTATTAATAATGAACTTGCCTACATACTTATTTCTGTGGCTGGCAAATCCTACAGCTGTTTCATAACAATTTACACAGAATACAGGGAGAACATTATCATTCTTGCACTCTGACAATTTGCTCTCAAAATTGCCTCATTTTGATGTAATTACCACGGTCAGTGGTTTAATATACCCCTAAGCTAGATGGATACTACAAATTTAACCTGCATCAGTGTTTACAAGTATATAGATATTTGTATGTATATATAGATATTTGTATATATAGATTTTGGAACCTCAAAAGTGGGTGAGGTTGATTTGATTCAATATTTTATGGGTAATAAGCTTGAAATGGATGTCAGATTTAAGGTCAGAAAACACTTGAATTTATGTATGACGTGTTGACCTACAAGTTATAGTATCCTGCAACAATATAGATTCACCGTGACTCCTTGAGGAATCATTCATATGTAAATAATGGGGTTCATATTTTAATTTATTGATGTGAGTAAAAGCTATATTACTTAAATATATGTGATTTTTAACTTATGTATGTTATCAAATTTCCATCGTCTTTTGCTTCCACTTTGTGGTTATCGGCAGGCTGAGTTTGCGATCACCACCATATCAGATGCAGCTGCCATTCACATTCATACACAGTTCTCCACGGTTTGATTCGCTGATCAACATGCAGCAGAGTAATTCGCTAGCAATATTTGCATCAAACATCTCGCCGTATTGACAAACTGTCAATATCTGGCTGGATCGCTGCTAAACGAAACAGGCTCTGGAAATTGACAATTAGCCCTAATTATGACACTTTGAATGGTAGAGAGATATCGGGGCCGCATTGCCCCCCGTAGACTGCCAACGTTCGACTGGCATTTGACATGCAGACCTGTGTTAACCCTCTTCCATGCTGCGCTCCACTGGTGCACGAGCGGTACCTAGCTATAGACCTGTTGCTGAAGAGCGCCAGCCACCGGTGCATGAGCATGCTGCAAATGTCAAATCCGATGTCCACACATAATCTACCGTAGTCGTTTGAGAATCTTGTGTCCGCCATTCGACTCCTAGGAGTGCTAAAACTTTAGCAATTTAAATTTTGTTAATTATTCTGTCGGTTTCTCCTCAGTGGGGCTTGTTCATCGATGCTGTTAACCTTTTAGTCTATTTCTAACTATCTGTCCATCAAAGGTACATTATTCGTAGTATTTCAAGGGAGAGAACGTAGCCCTGAGAACAAGAAATCTTCATAGAACTAAATTAATGGTCAATTAATTGTGGTTAATCAATAACTGAATTATGGAGACCATTTTGTTTGAAAAACATCTTTCTCTGCATGTACATTCCATGATCTGATAAGGAAATGTTAACCTCTCTATGCCAAGACCATGCCCCCCCCCCTCATGTCTACTAAATGCAACTTTCAATTGAGAATGACAGAATTATTTGAATGGGGAGGAAATCTCCCATCAGAGACTCCCATTGTCTTAAAAAATGACGAATTATCGTACTTGTCCTAGAAAGCAACATCTTTGACCTTTTGAAACTCAGGAAATAATGACAAATGTCCTGTCATGTTGCTGGAGTTTGAGAGAGGGAATTAGGAACATGGACTGACATACTTGACAGTATGTTGTACATGGTTGAAGTATAATAGTCAACGAGACTCATACCCATATGGACTTATTTCCTTTCATTATTCCACCATTGTTATCAGCTGAGGCAAGAGCTAGGGCAGGATGTTTGGGGAGGGGTTGGGGGAAGGGTACAGGTTAATCAACTTTCTAGCATTTTCAAACAACAGTGAATACCACTGCTATTTATAGAGGCTATGAAATTTTACGTCAAATATGTAAAATAAATATTATCAATATTAAATTAGTTTGTACAGTTTTTCTACCATTTCTCACAATTGTTATGAGTTTTTTACTTGGTCTGCAATCAACATGTTTGTGTTACAGAAGCAACTGCTTCGTTTGTGATTAGTCTTAGTCATAATAATTATACACTGTCAGTGTTAGTCGAAACATCCTTCAAAGTTTGTACAGTTGCGGTAAAGTAGTTTTCAACTGGTGTAACAGTCATATCTCTGTAGGGATCATAGTCCTTTCTGATGGATAACGGGGTCTTCCAAAACCTTTCAACCCTGGGAGAGTTTACATGCAATCAAAAACTTATATTGTTCTAATGATATTTGTTGTATATTGTTCAGACAGACACTTATATCATGGCTCATAATAATCTACTATTACCAGTTTATTTGCTTTTTGACTCACAAAACAGCTAAAGCATAATTGCTTGACAGAAGGTTTGATAATTGAAATTTGTTGGACAGACGTTTATGACATATACCTCTAATTTCAATGTCTTATACACTTGGGGGAAAAAAAAAAGAAAAAAAAAATGTTAATGTTCATCGTTATAATTGGAAAAGACATTATTGGTAACCTGAATATAGTTAAAGTAACATTATTTGACATGTTAAACAAGTTGGCCTGTAATTTGTCCACTTCTCCTATTTCCAAATCACACAACTCTTACCATTTATTATTATCCCCCCCAATGCCAGTTCACCTTAGCTGGGCATCTCCAAAGTCTCTGTCTTCAATCTAAATATATAAGATTTGCCAGTCGCTGACAGTTTGATTTATCAGAAACCCATTGTTGTACCCAAGAAAACTGGTCCTCCCCAAAATACCAAAAAAATACAAAAAACAGCCACTCTCGCAATTATACCTGTCAGGCCTCATTTTATAAGCACCCCCTGTGGTGCTTACCAGGTGGGTGACCTTTGACCCACAGTAAGCATTCAACAGGAACCTCTGTAGCAACATCTTACCATTAAATCATATTTCTGTCAGGGCTAATTTTTCTGGGGTATTGTTTTCCTCTGTACAGTAATGGGATCAGCTGCTAACATTTTATTCAAAGATTTTATGATTACAAATGAAAGTTACTTGGACCAGCCTTTCAACCAGATTAATGTCCAACTTTTGAAAGATATGTATATGACTTATAATTGATCCTTTCTCATCATTTTCCAGAGAACAATGACAGAGGAAAGTTACTAAAGGTTGGTGAAATTGATCCAGGTCAGCAGAGGATCTGTGTCAGAACCCCTGATGATGGTGCCTTGGGTCCCTAGGGGTGAGTCTGCATGGGGTCTGGAGTGTGTGATAAAAAAAAGCAGTATTTTATAGAAACCTTCTGAAATACTTAGGCATATATATAGGGTAGCCCACCCCTCCCTACATTATCAAAAGGTATCTTTCTTAAATTCCTTGTTTTAATGGTTTTTGTTTGAAATGGAATATTTCAAGTTTACCAGATTGTTTAATCCCTAGGTGTTAAGCCCTCTGTTCTGCAGGTTTTGAATTATGATTGCCATTACATGACTTTGCTTTCATCGGAAGCTAGGCTTCGAATAATTAGTGGCAGTCTCCTAGAAGGAATGACATGTAAGTCTGTGTGGTGGAATATTACTTTTCCCTACTGGTCTACCCATAAACTTGAAATTTTTGATTTGATTACCACTGTATCTTATTTTTATTTATTTTTTTATTTTTTTTAAGATTTATGAGTTTAATGGTATAAAACCTTTGCTGTGACCCAACAGGTCAGATCGAAGGTGTCCATGGAATAATCACATTTTGTCTCGATCTACACATAATCCAAAGCCACAGCTCTCAAATGTGATAACAATTCATTGAATTTGAATGGGCCTGTAAATCTGATGTGCGTGATCCATTGCAGTATACATATATGTTGTTCGATATGTTGGAGTAATTGTTCCAACTGGTCAATTAAAAAAGGACCATAACATTGCTCTAATACCAACTATGCAACCAAAGTTGAACAAAGGG
>JAODAG010261486.1:0-11854 GCA_027574785.1 Orphnurgus asper | reverse complement strand
GATATAGAAACTAACACTAACCATCACGGGCATCCATAAAAAAGATATAGAAACTAACCATCACGGGCATCCATAAAATAAATATAGAAACTAACCATCATGGGCATCCATAAAATAGATATAGAAACTAACACTAACCATCACGGGCATCCATAAAAAAGATATAGAAACTAACCATCACGGGCATCCATAAAGTAGATATAAACTAACCATCACAGGCATCCATAAAATAGATATAGAAACTAACACTAACCATCACGGGTATCCATAAAATAGATAGAGAAACTAACCATCACTGACATCCATAAAATAGATATAGAAACTAACCATCATGGGCATCCATAAAATAGATATAGAAACTAACACTAACCATCACAGGCATCCATAAAATAGATATAGAAACTAACCATCACTGACATCCATAAAATAGATATAGAAACTAACCATCATGGGCATCAATAAAATAGATATAGAAACTAACCATCACAGGCATCCATAAAATAGATATAGAAACTAACCATCACCGACATCCATAAAATAGATATAGAAACTAACCATCACGGGCATCCATAAAATAGATATAGAAACTAACCATCACAGGCATCCATAAGAAACTAACCATCATGGGCATCCATAAAATAGATATAGAAACTAACCATCACGGGCATCCATAAAATGTTCAACAGTCAGCCACTGCTCCCCTTTCGACCAAGCCTGCACTGTTTCTTTATCTCTGTTCTTGAGTGCAACCAGGAGTGAGTCCATGTGCTCCTAATGAAACATGAAATATTTTTTATAATAGCTCTTTCATAATTGAGCATCTAACAAAACATCTCATCAATTTATTACAAATTTGTATATTCTTATAATTTGTCTGTAACTCATCTGCATGTCATTCATAGCTATCTTATGAATCTTCAATTAAGATGCTTTTTAAATGTGTTCAAATCTTTTCCTCATCCTACTCAAAATTGTTAATTAGATATAGCAAGTGTTGATTTATGCAATTTTAAGGAACGGATCAGCAATGATCTTTGCTTGCTAGGGACTTAAAAATCATGAATAACTGTTGTATCTGTTGATTATGACCAACAATGATAAGTTAGATTGAGATTTAATCAATTTTCACGATCTCAATTCTCATAATGTTTGTGGTTTAAGAAATTTTTACGATTTGACCTCTTGATTACATTCGACTCCAAAATCACGAATCTCCTCCATTGTACCTAATGATTCGGAGGTTTAAGCAATTTTCACTATCTGATCTCTGATTACCATTAATGACATTTTACCTCTTATTCCTGTATACCCTGTGTTATTCACTACCAATCAAGTTGGATCATTTCATGATCGACCTCTGTTGACCGTAATTGATAAGCAATTTTCACTATCCTAAAAATTTTTTTCATCAATTTTATTAAATCCCCCAATTTACCAAGTTTTGTCAACATTAGACCAACAGCCTGGGAGCAGTAGCCAATATATGACAGATAGATAATAGAGTATGCTGCAACCACCTAAAAGGTGGATATGTTTCCTGTTATGAGGGCATGCTATAAATCCAATGCTTTCGGGTGATTCCGAAATATTGCGTTAGGTTTAACGTCATCACTACAGATAGCGTACCACCTATCTCCTACTTGATTCTACGTAAATCCTGCAAGTTTTTAGCATTGGTTATGTAACAGCATGAAATAGTTGTTAGTGGCTGCACTTCTGCTGGGCTGATGTCTCCAGTGGGGTGCCGCAGCCTGATTCGGGGCTTGGTCCATGGTTATTTCTTGCATGTATGTATATTAATGATTCAATAGGTTCTTCTGTAGAAATTTGCTGATTGTACATAGTTTTACCATGCCGTTTCCTCTGAGGAAGAAGCCAGGAGTGTGCAAGGTGATCCTGATAAGGTTTTCAAGTGGTCGGACGATTCAAAAATGCTCTTTAGTGTTGGCAAGAGTAAGGTCATGCATATTGCTCAATGGGTATCCCAGGTTTAATTATAATCTTGATGGAAGGAATCTTCAGGAAGTTCAGGTTGATAAAGATCTTGGGGGCATCATAGATTCTTCTATGAAGACTTCTAGGCTCTGAAGCAGCTAGGAAAGGCAGTTTTTTTTATGGGAATGATAAGGTGCAATTTCAAGTTTCTTCATAAGGATATTGTGATTAGGTGCTACATCCAGTTGGTTAGGTCTCATTAGGTGTATGCTGTGAGGGCATGGAATACCCTACTTCTCAAAGGATAGGCAGTTATTGGAAAAGGTTCAGAGAAGGGCAACTAGGCATGTAAATTTTATGAGGGGTCTTCCTTTTAGTCAAAGGTTGAAACATCTTAATTTAACTTCTCTTGAGCTTAGATGACAACGTGGTGGTCAGCTACTCCACAAACGTTTTAAGACTGTTCACGGTTTTGACAATTGAGCTTTTATGTAATATTTTTGTTTACGTTTCAAGCCGAGGAGCACGAGAGGACCCCGTTTCCAATTTCAGTAGGTTAGAAACAATGTTAGGAAGAATTTCTTTTAACAGAGAGTTGTGCATGAGTGGAATAGTCTGCCTCATTCAGTTGTAGTGCCTAACAGTGTCAACAAAATCAGAATTCTCTTGATATGTACATTTTGCAGTATGGTAGTCTCTGGTGTACAGTTGAGTTGTTGTTGTTTGGGTCCTTGGATTCCGGGGTCTTTTTATGAGGACGCTAAACATGCGAGAATGACTGCATTGGTGCCGTAAAGAAAAAAATTAGCTCCAAGATGAACCAATAAACTTACTTAATAATCTTACTTAAATTTGTCAATGAAAGTGACCTT
The DNA here is from genome assembly GCA_027574785.1 of Orphnurgus asper. NCBI lineage: Eukaryota > Metazoa > Echinodermata > Holothuroidea > Elasipodida > Deimatidae > Orphnurgus > Orphnurgus asper. Next base: position 9,047 of record JAODAG010261486.1, on the reverse strand, counting down.
ATAATAGTTTTTTAGAAATATTTCTCTTATACCTGGTACACACCACAGGAATTCAAAATGTATTGTGAAGTTAGCTTCTTACAATCAATTTTAATGTAATTTTCTTAGTTGATGGATTGTTTCTGTCGGATGCAGTAACTTAATAGAATTCAATAAAAGGTTTATGGCTGATAGGCCTTAAACCGATACATTGAAACATCTCATACATAAACTCTGGCAGAAGGATGGCAACCAACATCCACAAACAAAGATGAACATAAGAATCCTATAAATTGCAGGAAAGATGTAGATACTATGTTTAGTAAAACTTTATTCTGTGGAAGCTCAATTGCAAAATACTTTGAAACAAATCAGTTGATATTTGAGAAGAGAATGACATATACATCAGATGTACGATACTCACACGTAATGGATAGACATCCATGGAAGCTAAGTATATGAGAAGATGGAAGTCTAGCATTGCATCCATAATGCTCTCCTTAGGGAACTGGTGCATGTATTTGGCCAACGAAGAGATACCTTGTATTTCACCAGTATCTGACCGGTTCTCGATTACAAACGACTCTTTGCTTGTCAGAGGGTTAAAGGTTTGTATCGATTCTAAAGCAAATGCACTAGGAACCTGCAATGTAAACAAGAAACATTAACTAAGCCATTAAAAATTACACAATAATTACACAATATTTACAGAACTGAGTATGTACTCAAGTTGCTATAAACCCACAAGGAAATCAATCAATTTATGTAACGCATCAGGCAAGCCATTAAATACAATGATGTGCTGTCAGACAATATCTCTTTCAATGAAAAATGTAATTTCTCCATTGAAAAAGAAATTAAAAAACATAGTAAATTGCAGATAATAATTGTGGATGTTGATGGAGTATAGAGGGCACTCGACTGGTCATAGGGAGAGCGAGTACAGCTGCTAAAAGGTCATCATATTGCACTTATTTCCAAGTTGTAAGTTGCAAAACTGGGAGATATTGTGTGCTGTAAATACTACAACTTCAGAGGCAATTCTTCAGTGAATTTCAATCACTTTACATTCGGGGGATCCATGTTTAGTACTAACAGTTTAAACAGGGTTAGCATACAGTCTATTTTCGCTGTGGAAAGATCTCAAATATATTCAAGATCCACTTTAGACAGCCAAACAATCATAACCGAAAGCTGGTTCATTGCCATACACAGGCAAAGGAAGGAAATTGAATCGAGAAATTGTATTACGTTGTGTAATTGTGTTATATCCAATAAAAGGTTTCAATTCCTCTCGAGACAAGGATGTAATAGAATGCAAGTTAGCATAGCCTACATAGGCAATGTATTTGAACAACAATATCACAGGATGTATATAAAAAGTAATAAAATAAGAAAACTTTTGCACAAGAATTTTCTTTTCAAGAACAATCACAAAAGTTATAACTTTCATGCAACGTTCTTCGTTAGACGTGTGGATTATTATTACACCTTGTAGCAGTACGATCATTATGGAGCAATGTTTGGACGTAGTCCATATCGTCCCTAGCAGGTCCTATGCAAGATGTCTTAGAAAGACCGACAAGTAATGAATGACATATTATACCTGGATCAACTAGCAAATCTCTAAGCTACAAGGAAACTTAGACATTACTTGGATTATTCCTCAATGACCAATACAGCATCATACAGTAGTAATACATCATGTTACTCCCACAGGCTTTACCCATCGATTTTCCGTGGTCGCGACAGAAATTGAAACGGAATTGAAACTGGACTTTATCAAATGTAAATTTGCCTCATTAAACATTCTGAAAATGCTGCATAGTAGTTTATATAAACTGGCCTGCTGCGCTTACGGCGTTGTGGCATGGACGTAACATTACATTCTCACTCACTAACCGCTGCAGCTGGTGTGTAAAATGGTTAAAAACCAGGACAACTCGATCCCTGATAAATAAATTTGTGTTTAATTGCAACCCAATGTGCGCAGAGCTATACAGACACGAGTAGACTACTTATATCAGTGTTACATATACCAGGCAGGCTAGCCTGTACTTGGGGACTGCATCAAACATAACCATCGGAAAATCATAACGATCAACAGTTAGGAAGTTTAAAACAGAAAATGAGAGTCGCATAACTACAAAAGTACGAGCGGTAGCCATGCATACACACAGTTTCATGTATGCAAGTTGGCTTCAATGTTGTTACTGATGACTGTATTTTCCTGTCAGTATTGTCACAGTTAGCATGAGCTACAGCTGATTATCATCATTGCCCAAAGACACTGATCGCTTCAAACAAATTATTGCACGTTTATCACAGGCATTTTCGGGAATTCCAGTACAATGAGCTGTTAACATGTCTGTGTACTGTGTTTGTGTAACCTTTCAGCCAATGAACCTTAAGACTTTTGAAAATTCCACTCCCTGCTCCTATTTCCATGTTTTTTTTTGGCACCAAAAGGGGGGGGTGACCTCCCCACCCATCTGGCTCCATCCAAGCTTTGCTACCCCCCCCCTAGGAATTAGCGTCCTGGCGACGGGCTCTCACAATACTAATTGTATGTTCAAACTCTATGATTCTCAAGATGCCATTTACTACTGGAAGATCCCCAACTCCTTGGAATTACCTTAGACATACCTACCAATCCATTCATATGGTTGGCTAATAGTACATTTTGTAAGTTGACTAACAACTTGCTGGCATGTTTTGTTACTGTGTATAACTGAAAGGCATGCACTTTACACAGAACATTACTAATGTGGTGGCCTAGCTATGACAGGTGTGTATGGATGTTCATGTGAGCCTAGGTCTTCTTTGTTGACCCTATACATTTTGCAATATTTAGTAAAATTTCATACAAACATTTTCTTATAGTTAGAGCAGCTCACGTTCTACCATAAACTGACCAAATGGATTACACTTTATGATGTGGCAAAGTTTGTACAGGATGCTGAGCCTACCTCGGGAATTGTCATCGTTACGGTCATGGTATATATTTAGATAATGCTTCGATATGCTTATCATTGCGATATCTTTACATTTGACTGCAGTCATGTCATTGCTAAAGAAAGTAAAATATGTTTAAAGGAATTATTTCCAATAATATTCACGAACATGCGTTAAAGTAAGCCGTGTCTCGCTTTGTGCTTTTCAATTGGGGGCCAAGTTACAGAAAAGTACTGATTGAGTCAGTTCAGATTGAATTCGGCAGACATTAAAATATGCAAGCAGGGTATACTTCGACTATTACCTACACACTATTTCAAACCTAACACTAATGCAAACACAAGCCTAGGCCTAACACCAATTAAGATTGACACATGGTTCCTGTGACTTCCAAATTTGAAGTTGGTAATTGTCAACCAATATAATCTGTGTCTTGTTATGTTTTAATACTGGCAACTCGGCTGCAGCTGCAATATACCTTGGGAAATGTCAGAGAGAGCCGCAGTGGGCGATATTTAGGCAACGTGCATAAGCAAGCCTCACCCGGTTCTTAGTGTGGATACAGCGACGTGATAAAACAGCCAGTAGTGAGTATTACAAGCGAACAAATAATTAGCAGTCAAATTAGCAATTAGAGAAAATATAAGAAGAATAGTAACTTACATCCACAAGTAAAAACTCCACTGGAAGAGGTCTTGCCAGTAACTTTGATTTATTGCCATAACTGTCTGTTTGCTGTAAGAGGAACATCAGCAGAATATCAAGGAAGAAGATAACTATTTTGGCTAAATAAAGATCGGTGGGGTAAACAGTCTGTGTGAAATGAAATTGAACTTCACTAGATCATCACTACTCTACTAAATCACTCTCTAGAGGGTCTTAGAAATAGAAGACTGATGTCTTCTACTCGGTGAGTTTCTATTATCCTCTAGAGGACATATTGTTGACTCGTCGATTCCTTGATAACCTAACTCTGATGCTTGTACTTTACTAGAGGTCTCTAGAGGATCTTAGTTACTCACCGAATAGAAAACATCAGGTACATACTGCTGACTGGACGATTCCTTGATATAAGCTAACTCTGATGCATCTTTGGTGGGCACAAGACAGTTGTCCTTGACTAATGACATGCACTGATTGGATACCTGGTAAGCCTCCATCTGAATTTGATTAGAAGAATCACCTGAGAGGAGGAACAAAGATAATAGTTCTGTTTAGTATAGAATAGAATAGTAATACAAAGATAATAGTTCTGTTTAGTATAGAATTGAATAGTAGTACAAAGATCATAGTTCTGTTTAGTATAGAATAGAATAGTAGTACAAAGATAATAGTTCTGTTTAGTATAGAATTGAATAGTAATACAAAGATAATAGTTCTGTTTAGTATAGAATTGAATAGTAATACAAAGATAATAGTTCTGTTTAGTATAGAATTGAATAGTAATACAAAGATTATAGTTCTGTTTAGTATAGAATTGAATAGTAATAAAGATTATAGTTCTGTTTAGTATAGAATTGAATAGTAATACAAAGATTATAGTTCTGTTTAGTATAGAATTGAATAGTAATACAAAGATGATAGTTCTGTTTAGTATAGAATTGAATAGTAATACAAAGGTAATAATTCTGTTTAGTATAGAATTGCATCGTACGGGTTGGTTAGAAAGCCTCTGCGACTCGTAAGGAGATTGTGACTGAACACCAGCGTTAACAACCACCATTTCAGGTCCCCATCCGACCATGTTCTCAAGTCTGAGAGAATGAGAAGCAACTTGTTCATCACCACTGAACTGCAGCTGTTCTAAGCAAAGTTATTGCAACACCGATGAAACCTACCCAACGATATTGAAACGAATCACGAAACACCACGGAAGACCAAACTCGTCACCGTTGCACACCAGCTGAGATGTACAAGTGGGGATCGAACAGGCATCCTCTGGGCGTAAGAAGCAACCACACTCTCACCTCCATACAGTTAACATTGCACATTGCTTTATTTAATAAGATTATTTTTATTAAATAATTTGTTTTGTTGTTTTTCAAATATCAGAATGTGTGACATAAAATATATCAGAAGTATTCAGGAAAAAAACTTCAGAAGAAAGAAAATAAACTTGATCTAAGTTTGTAGCTTCAAAGCCAATGTCTCTATGTGAGCAACTCCAAACAGAGAATCTTCCTAAATTCACTGCTTTGTATTACCTTGCCTTGCTGTATATTGGCTCAGAAAATGCAACAGTAAGTTGTCAAATTAAGGGACAGTGTGCTAAAGGCATTTATGACTCCATTTGTAAACCTCACGTCAGAGGTTCTGCAATTCGGACCTTCATCTTTACAACTTCAAGAAAGAAATGATTTCAACATACATGTCCAGAAACTGTGAAGAGCTATGCCTCATGTCTTTGCTTATTAACTTGACAATCGTCAGCGCAATTTCCACTAGTTTATCTATAATGATATAGCTACAAACGAGACAAACTTGCTGCCTGCACGAAAATGGTGTTTCTGAAATCTCTGTACTACAATATAGCAGCAAATCGAAAGATGGTGACTGTTTAACATGCATCATTTGATGAACAAGATGGTGAAGATACTCAATGACACCTGCAGATGCACCATGGAGCAACTTGGAGTGAGGGAACCATCTCCTATACCCTTCGACTACAGAGAAAAAAAGTGCCCCTCCTGAAATCTTTTTAAATATTAAATCAATGCAGAGAACTATCAGTTTATATTTTCTTTCAATAAATCTGATGATGCAACAGATATGCATTCTCTATTGTAACGATCAATATGTTCAGTTCATATGTCATATTGTTGTATATATTCGTTAGTACAATCTGATGTGTCAGCCTATTTTGTAAACAATTAGTCACAACCATGTAAAATAGAATGTGATTCACACCTGACAACCCAATTGTCATGATCCATAGATCGTAGTGATAGTAGTAAAGATGGCCGCAACCATGGGGCAAGGGGGTGATTGCCTCTGCCTTAACCGAAGGGAGCAGGGAGAAGGGGTGTATTGTTATTCTATTAGGATAGTGGATTCAGTGTGTAGCTCATTTGTTTTGTTTTATAAAACAGATAGCATAGGCTAACTAACGCCAGCCAAACAATAGGTCTAACGATATAGGCTACGCCAAAAACAACTCATGCAAATACATTGACTAAAGAGAGATGATTGATATAGCCTGCCTGATTTTGGTTGTAGTGTCTAGAATGCTCATATGTAGGCACTTCGAGGTCTAGTGGTTTGGGTTTATGGCTTTCGGGGTCTTCTTATGAGGACACGTACTTGTCCTTCCTGACCCATTTCTTACAAATAAACTACACCACGGAGGACCTATACAAACCAAAATTACAAGAAGACAATCTCTTGTACTTACACTAAGGTGGACTATAACACTGTACTATTTACGAAGTTTGATGGAACTTTACTTCTTGAGCTATCAGGTTCACAAGCCTAGGCAACTCATATGCAGGCACCCGGCGCAAACGCAGACTTGAATGCGCAGGTTCCGACGATTCCCTGTGGTATCGGAAGCCACGAGGCACCTCGGTTATCTCACCAGTAACAATGCAGGTCACGTGCTTTGATCCAAACGAACCATCTTTTGACAACCTGCAAGAATTTGGATACTGGACTTGGAAATCGGCGGACATGATACATTCTTCAGCACTCAGAAAATGAGATTGCTGTGGAGAAATTAAAGATAAAACATGTTAATTATACCCTGATAGCAGCAATATTAAGGTTGCATCGTTGCATATATGCCCACCAACATTGCACAGCACATAATTAAGCATACTGCATTAGTGCAGCCCTCCTACAGGGTGTATTAATGCCCTGCAGGGTACATACTACACAGGTTATTCTTTTAAGAGCAGAAAATTAATGGATATTCCTTCCTTTTGACCTATCTACAGCAAAGATATCAAGAACTCCTTACATGATCTCATAACTAAACTAAATTAATTTAATTAATTAAATATACAGGCGCATGACATATACTAATGTTGTATAACTCTTATATACCACCATGAAAACTTTGATACGAGTAAGCTCTACAGCTGGGCATTAAACTAGCTGCATTAATAACTACGACATCCATTCAACAAAAACCTCCGGAGTAATTGTTCATACATTGGAAGGGGAGGAGGCGGGGGAGGCTGATTTTGTGGCTACAATATCCTTTATCTTTCATTCTGATTACAAACTAATTAGAATGAAGGATGAAAGGATGGCATATAGCCCCCATGGTCTCCTATGGCCATGCCTCAGCTCATGGTTGCACACTACCTAGACATCAAGTATGAACTTGGTTACAAGTAGCTGCTGGTAAAGGAGAAATTTTAGCAGCAAAAGAGGAAAAATAAGTTGCTCTATGACTTTTACACTTCTCACAAAACTTTTTATAGACTTACTAAACTTTTTACTTGCCACCGAAATAAATGCCCTGTAGTTGAGGAGATTGTGACATAGACTTTCACCACATACCGGTGCACACAGCTGTGCATCACATTCAGTTCACTGACTCGGTCTTAGGGGAGCAGACCAAACCTGTTTCTGCAGACTTGTGCAAAAGCAGCTTGACTTCCAGCAGCTCAAAACTAATTATATACTGCCAAGTATTACCAAATTATGCAGCAGTACTTTCAAATTCAGTGATTGAGTGATTTTCGTGGGGTCACGGAGAGCTATTGCTCCATGGAGCAGTACAAATTTGGAATGACCAGTTGTGTTACTTGAATGGGAAATATTTACCACAGACCACAGATTTGTTTCTTTCACAGAACTGCTTGTTCATATCGCAGTGATTTCAACGTAAAATTGTCGTACAGCACACACGCGAGGTGTTGAGTGACATCCCTGCATGTCAATCCGATATCAAACACGTGTAGTGAGCACTCTTTGGTTTAGTGTCTTTGTAGCTAACCGATATCCAGACGTGCATGATTGCCCATTAATATCCACTAATTCATTTGGTTATATGACAAATCGGAGAAATGCCATGAAAAATAAATGGTTTCCTATTGCGATGAGATTATTCCATCTCGTCGTTTTAGTGTGGACAACCTTGCAACCAGTTGGAAGCCGTTGCACGACACGGGTCGTGTCTCCAACTGCGACGAGACGTTGGCGTCGCAGGGAGTCACATAGTGTGGACAGGGCTTTAGGTCTGTGTGTCGTCCCTAAACGGAAAGATACGCACTGGGAAAGTTATGTACCCCAGGAAACATACGTAAGCCTACACGCACAAAGGTATGTACGCGTGGTAAATCACACGGCGAATCACAGAAAGGTATGCACGCTGAAAGTGCAGTCCATCAACTAGGCCTCTCAAAGTTAACTGAATTTGAATAGTCATTTGATTGGGGGAGGAGCTGAAGGCACTGGGGTTATTGCATGGTAACAATAAGCAAATTGTCAGAAAATATGAAAAGGAAAACAGAAGGCAAGTAAATGACAAATCTTTAATCAAAACACTTGAACAATTGTTTCGGGGAGGGGGAATTGAAGGCACTGGGGTTTATCGAATGGAAACACTAAATAAGACACATTCATGTACTCACCAAGTTCCGCACATGCTTTACCGTGCCTTTAGTAAGGTCATCAGCTAAAAGATCTGTAAATATCCAGCCAACCTAAAATAAGAAAAATGATTCATTCTGGACATGCTTCCATTAAATGAAAAAAGTTATCATGCAAGATAAGGAAATTAGAATGAATACTATCCATTATGCCTTGTACACTGGATACATTTTTAGACAGAGACAACTATTTGTGGGGCAGCTAGCCTACCCACCTACTTGCATCTATCAATCAGATTGGTGAAATGGGAGGTGTGATGGCAGAGAGCAATAAATTGAATCTAGTAATTATCTTTCCTTTATTCAGAATTTTTAAATTCAGAAATCTTAAATATTGCATAAAATTGATTTTAGGACGAGATTGCAGAGAGGCAACTAGACTAGTGTTGGGCCGATTATCGGTTTTCGATATCGGTCGATATTTGCGTTATCGGTTGATTATCGGTATCGGCAAAATTTGTACTCATTGCCGATAGTCTCCAACCGATATTTTCAAAATCAGCCTAATACTAATTT
>JAODAG010261375.1:0-13000 GCA_027574785.1 Orphnurgus asper | reverse complement strand
TATAAATATATATATATTTATATATTATATTTAGATATATAAATATATATATATATGCATGCAAAGGAAGTAAATGTGACAATGGACGTTGAACCAACGAGTGTCATACATTCTTAACTCTCAACAGTACCACATATATTTTATTTTAGTTTTCATCCTACTTTGTCCTTATTGTCCTTAAATTGACCTAATTGTCCTTAAATTTTTCCTGGGTTTTTTTTGTTTGTTTTTTCAGCAATATTCCAGATCATCCAGTCCATCAGGCTTGCATAGATCCAGAACTGACCCAGAACCTATATATGCTGTTGTACCTACCCCTCTACTATGACGGAAACGCTGCTATGGAAATATACTGTTATGGAGTTTACGGACCCTCTCGGTAAAACAACCCTCCCCCCCAAACTTCCTCTCGGCGATGAAAGCTCTTCAAAAACGATACTGGTACATCGTCACACGTGCAAGAATGGACACTTGTATGAAGAAATGCCGTTATTTAACCTCGACCAGGAACAAAAGACGTAACCGTAAACCCAAGTCGGAGGAAGGGTCTTTATCTTTTTGTGCGACTGTGGTACAATGTGGGCAAATGGGGGGGGGCATCGTTTGGAGTAAATATTGGGGTTTAAAATAGCATCATTAAAGTTGGGTAACTCTGATGGCATATTAACAAATAATTGTTAAACAAATGGAGTATTTGAGACGTGCGAAAACAACCAAAAAAATGTGGCCGGCACGAAGGCCGGGGAATTGTAAAGTTGAATTTATGAAGGTTATATTTTTGTTTCAGAATAAATATTTAAATCGCTATTCGCAATTTAAAAGATGCTAAAGGGAGTGGGGTTTTTCTGCCTAAATGGACATCGTAAAATAGAAATGATAGATGGGTCAGGGACAGTATGGTTTAGAGAAAATAGTTTTGATGATGCCATCCTGAAATTTTTTACAAACAGGATGCAATATGTGTGGGTGGGAGGGAGGGAGGGGGAAGGAAATTGTTTAAATAGATTTTCTTTAAACTTCTTCTCAAAGTAGTTTTCATGTATTTTCAATAATCCACAGCAAGATAAGACAAAACCCAAAATGAACACTTAACTTTAAAATGATTTGTAATATTTAAAGAATAATGGGTGTAGTAGTTTAATGCTACTAAGCGTAAGAAGTTCCTATCGTGCCTCAAGTCTATGTTTGTCGTCAAATATTATTTTTTGGATTTTTTTTCTTCATGATTCGAATGTGGCATCATCGCTGGTCCATTTATTTGTGCCACCCCCCACCTTTCAGACAGGCGTGTTAAGTTGACTTCGTCAGTCTTTTTTTCTCCCCTTCTACGCCCGTCTCTGTGCGTTTTCCTCGTAGCGAAGCGACGTCTGCTTCGTAGTCGGCATGCAAGTTTTAATTCCGAGGGGGCCGTGAATTGTCCCTCGCCGGGAGACTTGGACGGTTTTTGGCAGTGACGGATTGCTCTGCCCTTCTCTCGAACTCCCTCCCTCCATCCCACTTGTAATTATTTCAGAGGAGCTATTAGGTGGGGGATGTAAATTTAGTGGCAAACCTTAATTTTTTGGGTATTTCCAACTCTCTGCAGTCTGCAACTTAGGTTATTGATTGGTGAAGAGAAACTGATCAATGTCTGCTGACTTTTTTATGTGGAAGAAGTGTGGTTGCAATAGCATAAAGAACTTCCTTTGATTTGTGGGGCCCATAACAGCTTTTGAAAAATTACAAGATTGACAACCACTCCTCCCCCCACCAACAGACCATGGCTGTCTGCAGAATATTAAAACAGATAAAGGTCAAATGAAATTAGATGGATTCCCCAACTCTGAAGGATAATTAATAAGGAATTAATCGTTCAAGGAATTATTATTCCAGTTTGATTGGTATTGACTTCTTTGGCCTGTTGCATTCATATGTGGCCTAATACAAAACAAAGATGTAACCAGGAAATGGAATGGCCAGATAGCCAGGAATTGAAAGGGGGAGCCAAACTGATATAACATTCCTTTAAATGTCCTTTTTTTATTTTATATTAAACATCTTGTTTAGTGACCCCCAAAGAGGAAGGGTGAGGTCTCTCCCACCGTCTACAAGCCTGGCCAAATGAAACCTACCCGCAACTCTGTAAACTGGGCGTGCTGGTTGCGTAATAAATGTTCGATATCTTATAAAATTGTCCAAACCTTTGGTACGAACGAACACCTTAGCGAGGCTCGCTTGGAAGAAAATAGCCGCAGATGCTAATATACGATGATCGTTTTGCCCTCGGCTTTATAGTAAATAGTACTCTCTTCAAAATATATTCTTACATACTGTAGGACCTAATGGATTTACATGCATGTTTGTGTGTTTGGATTAAAGTTATTCCACGTGAATGGTTATTTAATATCGTTCAAGTGACTGTTATTTCATAAACCGCATTACAAATGCAGGTAGATCCCTTCGTCACAGCTCATTTTAGCATTTCCTTTTGGGTTTTGGGGGTCTTTTTTTTTTCCATTTTGGTGAAGGTAATGTTTTTTTTTTTTATTTAAACTACCTTATAAGCCACCCTTTCTCCCTCCCCAATGTTAATTAAGTTTTTTTTGTTTTTGTTTTTATCCTGCAGGTTTTGTTATTAACTTTTCTGCTTTTTCTTCTGCTTTAACAAATTTAGTGCCCCTCGTCCCATTCGACCTAACGTACTTTTTTTTTGTGCAAAATTCCAGCGAAGTAATAAGTATCACCACCACCCATATGTTGGGTATACGCTGCATGTAAGATTGCACCTCAAATTTATATATAGGATGCGTACACTAGTATGTATGAGTTAATTAAAAAGAGAATAAGCTAGTACATACATACACATGTACGTACACTATATATATATCTATATTCGAGGTTCATCTTATATGAAGTGAATACCATATGTTGTATTGCAAAAAAAAAACTGTCGAAGCATAAAAAAAGGGAATAAGTACATTCCTTTTAATTAAATTTACTCGTCTTATTTTGCTTTTTTAAGAGTTTTTACTTCCAACCATGCTGGTGAAACTTTGATCCTGTTCGACACCTGGCCACCGAGCATTCTAATTACAATGTCCTATTTATGAAGGTTCAATGCTAGAGATCACCATATCATTTACACCTGTTTTGAATTGGGACCTAATGAATGGTATTAACCCTTCCTTCACCCATGAGCAATTTCAGGAACTTTCAGGATGGGCAAACCGACCCGAGTACAGTAACACTGCACGAACGCTGAGATTCGATTACCTCGTGAACCCTTAGCCCTGGGTAATGGGGAAATTGTGAGCACTGTATTAGCACTGGGTAGTTGATTGGTCTTCAAAAAAAGGGTCCCAAAGCTCAGAGACTAGTTACTGGCTGGTGTTTCAGTAAGTAATTTTGTCAGTTTGGAAACTTTCCATACGCCGCCAAAATGAAACGGGCGACGACTTGGATGCCGTTTGAGTTATCCCCCCCCCCCCCACTCTCCCCACTATTTGGGAGACTATATCTGGTACCAGTCCGTCGTCTCCCACTGGAAATGGTCCGGTTTTATGGCCTATCCCTTGGAACTATTACGTCACTCCCATGTCAGCGTGAGAAACTGCCTTGGCGATGCATCCCCCTAGCCCCTTCATGAAAGGGATTCTAAGTGGCAGGAATTAAAACGTGATATCTGCGATCAGCGGAAAGTGCGTACTGGAAACAAAATGGTCACGTTTTAAACAACCAAAAAAGAGGACAGAGAAGCGGCCACTAAATGGTAAGCTTAGTGCTCAGTTTAAACATTTGTAATAATAAGATATCACTTTTGCTATCCCTTTTACAATGCATGGGAATAACCAAAGACATCATTAATGTTAAACAATGAACTGGATTTTTAGTATTACAAAAAAGTGATGATATATATATATGTATATATATATATATATAATGGTTTGAAGTAAGTAAGGGTAAATAGATGAAACCCATTATTATAATTTGGTTACAGTCCTTATTTTTTATAGACTTTCCAAAACTTGGCCATCTTTTAACTCAACAACAATTAGTTCCACAGTCGACAAGCATTTAAGTAAACTGCTGCAAGAAGCTCATAACGAGGAGGGAGAGCAAAGTTGTGCTGAAATGGCATTTCACAAATTGTTTTTTATTAGTGGTGATGCAAGTAACTTTTTGAGACAAAAATTTGAATAAGAATGAACCCTGTAAATGTGACATATTTTGAAATGAAATCAATTTAAAAGACAAAAAGTGCACCTTTGAAACCAAAGCTGCAGCTAATATCCCTTCACACTCTCAATTTTATATTCCCGCCTCCGCCGCCCCCCCCCCTCCAATATTTTTCTTTAACAGTCCGAAGAAATTAACTGCCATTTCTTCCCGCTGCACTTATTTAAATTGCTTAAATATTGGAAGAAATCCATTCTTTACCAACACTTCTTGTACTTAACCATTTCATACAGGTTTCCTTTTGAAGATTAAAATATGCCAACAAAAAATGCCTGTTAATTTAAAGGTTAGTCTTTAAATTACAAACCGACCGGTGGACCAAGAAAAACAGGATTTCAATTTTCGCTTTCCTCGCACTTTAAAATGACTGCGGATTATAACGACCGACAACGAAAATGTTATAAAGTTGCATTTTTTATTTGAACTTTTCTTTCGTGTAAATTAGATAAGGCAAAAGGTACAAGCCAAAAAAAAACAATTATTGGAACCACGAATTAATAAAAGGGAAGTCCAGTTACCCGATAAAGAATCTTCCTTTCAGCTATTAACCAGCACCTGGCTTTCCAAAAAGACAGGGCAAATATTATCCTCCCCCGCCCGCTTGAAGTTCCACTTTCAAGTATCTCACGATCTGTTGTCGCTCAGAAAATAACGAGATGCGATGCTTGTACCGCCTCCTCCTCCACCCCCCCCCCTCGCAATAAGACAATAAACAATAAGATGGACCCAAATTGCAGTCGAATTACACAGAGATCGACACAGCCTCCTGAAACAATGGGTTAAGTGTATATCAGTTAATTTTTTAAAGATGCAATTCCTGGGAACAAAAACTATCAACATGCAGAAGTAACACGAAATCAAAAGGACCAAAATATTTCACGCAGAAACCGACCAGACGACAGTCGAGTCGGCTTTTTTTATTGGGGGGGCCTTCGGACCGAGAAAGGTACCAGGTCCGCTTTAAGTCTAACCCAGCTGGACTCTCTGCGTGACCTCATTAAAGGAACGTCTTCTGAACGGCGGTCACTCGAAACGATTCTCACTCGAGTAATTCTGTCGACGAAACGACCCGCAGTCGCAAAAGTGGACGTATTACGACTCGGGACCCGAAAACACCGAGCGACTGGACTACAAATCTGCCTCTGAAGAACTCTCACAGCGAGACGCGTCATCGTACCCTCACAACGTTCCCTCCTTTTCAAAGGCACAAGTTTCTACATAATTCTGGCCAAAAACCTCGGCACCACTAGTTAAACATGGTATCTCAACTTCCTACTACGTTCAAACAAAAGCACTTTACGCAAGGCAAAAGATATTTGTATCAAAAAAGGAAAACCTACAAATATGTCCCAAGGGCGGTGGTGGTGGAAGAAGTCATATTCCAAACGATTAATTTGGGGAGAGAGTTTACATCTAACGAGTTCTGGACTATTCCATACCTAGGAAATAGCTCTTGGAAATTTACATGACTTTTACATGATCCCTAGTAACCCTGATGGCATGCAGAACCAACAGCGTGAGCGGATGGACCACACTTTGCCATCGACAGGCTTTCTCAAACCATTTACTGCCTGTGCCACTCTCTCAGATTTGAATTTTATCAAGAGGGTCACTTTCAACCCCCACCCCCTCTATTTCTTACATGCATGACACAGAGCTTTTAGCCGCGGAGTGGCTTACTAAAGAAAACAAGTATGAAATCGATACCAAACCAAGATGCAACTCTCACCGAATAATACGTAATGCAGCACAGAGTAGCTTTCCAATCTAAGTGGTGATGCCCAAGTTAATGCAAGCGTGGCCGATTCAAGAAAAGCGCTTCTCCAAAAATTCTGAGAAAATGCGGAGAACCGAGCAAACAACGTTTGGCTTGCAACACACTCAAAATGCGAAGCAAATAAATACGGAGGATCGTCCCCATTTTGGTCATTTAACTTCTCACAGGTCGTTAACATTTATACACAGGAGCAACATTCACCTCCAGACTATTTCCTCCCCCCCAACCCAGCCTCACGAGAACGCTCACCTACAATCTGTTGCGAATGGATCCATGGATCCAGCAAGGTGGCTAAAATCTGTTTGCATTTTGAGTAATAGCGACGTTCAGTCGTCTCCTCAATTCTTCGAGTATTTTCATCGTTTTCCAAGGGACGCACATCTTTTAAAGATTTGAGAAATCTTGAAGGAACCTCATTAGCTATGCAAAGTTGCAAGACTAGATTGTTTTGTGCTCGGTCAACGTTTCTTGCATTAACCTATCCTTTAAGTAGTTGTTATGTCATGTCATTTGAAGATGATGATGTTCCTCTTTATATAATGCAAACAATCATAGATATTTAAAATTGAGAAAAAAATGCATGGTCACGGTCCTTGTGAAATTGAAGGTTGTAAAAAAAAAAAAAACGAAGAGAAAAGATAAAAAAAAGAAGGATCATGCAAGTCCCCCCCCCCTCTTTATGTCATCACTTTTGCATAATTAGCTTCTATTTTTTTCATTGCAAATGCGAGTGAAAATTACGTGCTAACTGGTCGACCTTAACGTGGATTTTTGAGAATTGCAGCTATTTTTGGTCATTTTAGCTGACCATTAAGAGGGAGTGATCTCTCGGGATGTTAGTTTACCTCACAATTAACCGTATATCTCCACAACGTTTGCATTTTTTTTAGTTAACGAGCCGAGTGTAACACTAAACTTAATAGCCCTTCTTCCTAGATCTCCTTGTTTAGACAATAACCTTGAGTATGTAAATGTAACCAGCAGATGCTAAGTGTTGCACATTACCGTCATGATAACCTTTGACCTACGCAGTTCCAAGCATCTTCAGAGTTGGGTTTATTATGAATTATAGCTGCACACGCATAGGCGAGCAATATATTCTGGAGAGAATGATTTATTACTCCGTGTTTGAACGTCACCAAACTACGCCGTATGTGTAAAATGGAACGTGAATGTGTAGGATGTGACGTACACAGCATGGGCCTAGTGTATCCTCGCTCTGCTCAAGTGATCAACAGTTCACCATGCCAGCGGCAGATTGCAACCAGATGTGTGCACATCTGCCCAGGTAGCGCTGCAAGTCGATTTGAAATAAATGGCACAGATAAAAAAGACCCCTCCTTTGAAATCCGGAGCAAAGGCTGTTCGACGACTTCTAGAATATATAACATTCAAACACAACTAAGCCCTCCAAAGGCGAGCCGCATGTCGACATGTGTAGGACAGTAATCCGTGTAGGATTGTAATTCGAGTAGGATAGTAATCCGTGTAGGATTGTAATTCGTGTAGGATTGTAATTTGTGTAGGATTGTAATCGGTTGTTCGATTGCAATCCATGTAGGATTGCAATTCTGTATCGGAATGAAAAAGGACGCGTTATGAATCGGCTCGTTTCGCCAGTCGTTCGCATGGCTGTAACTAGTATGCCGTGCGACTGGCAATTTTTATTTGTGCCATGCTTACGGCACGATTCGTAGTATAACCAAGCTTGCGCTTCCTCAAACTTTTATTAGTGATTAACAAATGGATCAGATGTTCTTCAAATTAATCGTTTACAGAAATTGACGATCTTGTTTGAAATGGAACCTGGTATCCAAATAAGGAAATTAGAAACTGGCTGGAGGGAGGGAGGCCTTTCGGTCATCGGTTAATGACAGTTCAGAAGTCACAGACTTTAAGTTGATATGATGTTTGTGGCATGATCACCTTTGAGGTAGCCCATCGGTTTACACAAGTATGACCGCCTAGGCAGTATGATACAAATGATAGAGAACCCAACCAAAGGTACAGGACACTGCTGATGCTGAATCGTCATTTTATGGTCAGCCCTTACTTCATACACCAAGCAGGTCAAACATTGCTTCTTACATAATGCAGGTCAGAGGTCAACCCTGTTTCTTACATCATGCAGGTCAAAGCTCAACCCTGCTTCTTACACCATGCAGGTCAAGGGTCAACTCTTGCATCTTACATCATGCAGGATAAATGTCAACTCTTGCTTCTCACATCATGCAGATCAAAGGACAACTCTTGCTCTTACATCATGCAGGTCAAAGGACAACTCTTGCTTCGAACATCATGCAGGTCAACGGTCAACTCTTGCTTCTTACATCATGCAGGTCAAATGTCAACTCTTGCTTCTTACATCATGCAAGTGAAAGGTCAGCTCTTCCTTCCTTCTTGCAGGTCCACCAACGATGATGCAGAAGGGCCTGCTGAGCTAGTTAGTATAAATAAGTTGAAATTGAAGGTTACATTCATTGTGCTACACTATCAATTAATGGTGGTAACCTTTGTCACAAGTGCCTGTCTCCTTGACTGTGTGGTATCCTTGGCTGGGTCCCCCCCTGTTGGGGTCGGGCGTTGGCACCGGGGGGAGGCACTGCCTGGCTATGCTCTTGGGAGGCACCTAGTTGGTGTTGCTGGGGTACTGCTGCCTGGTACTGTCCCCCCTGCTCTGAGCTGGCGTGAGGCATGCCGCCCATGGCCGCAGGGTGCGAGTACGGGGGCGGGTGCGAGCCAGACAGGGGTTCCGTCAGCGAAGCCGGGGTGGCCGCCGGTGCCGGGAAACCCTGCTGCTGCTGCTGCTGTAGAGGATACTGACCATCTTGGAGCGGCTGCCCTTGGCGGTACTGCTCGGCATTCGTTGTGACAGTACTAGGCTGGGATGGAATAGTGTGTTGGTACGTCTGGTCTACTACGGCTTGGGCCTCTGGTATATGAGGGTAGGATTGCGAGACCGACTCGACGGGCTGTGGATGGAGTTGGTGCGTCGGGGGCTGCTGGTAGTGTTCTGCGGGAGCACCAGTCGAGGTGGAAGACGGCAGCTGTTGTTGCCCGGGGAGCGAGTGCTGGTGATACGAGGAGGACGTGTGCATCGGAGCTGCAGGGTTGGGTGGGATGCCTTGGTACTGCGACTCCTACAGAGTTTTTAAAAAATGGGGGGGGGGAAAAGAGATAAAGGAATAAACTTCAGAATGACAAGACCTCCCTCCGCCCTTTCGCCATGGACATCGAGGAGGAGTCAGTGGTGCTTTCTTCAAAGATGCAAAACTTTTACATATCTTCAATTCAGATACACAAACACAGCCTCCTAACAGGTGTGCAAAAACGGAACTCTCGTAGCCTTTGGATCAGAAGCCCAGGCCCACCATGATTCCATGGATCCAACGGGGCAAAAATTGACCAACTTGGGAGAATCCCCGATTGTTTCTACTTTTATTATGTTTCAACTTATAATAAATTACTGTACATCCAAGTTCAAAGTACCAGCTTTATTATGATTATTATTTTTTTACACCAGAGAAGAGGTGAAAGAGAAGTTGGTATTGCTAGACTTATTTCCTTACCCTGGGCTGATGATCTAAAAAAAAAAGTGACAATTTTGAAGGTGATGGAGAAGAAAATAGCATAAATCACCTGAGGAGCCGAAGGTCCTGTACTAATATGTTGGATCAACTGACTACCAGTCTGAGAGGAACCTTTCTCCTTCCGTAGAATTGTGTTTTCCTTCCGTAGAATTGTGTTTTCCTTATGTAGAATTGTGTTTTCTGTCCGAAGCTTCTCATTGGCGTCAAGCAAGTCGCTGATCTGTTCCTTGAGTACCTCGACCTCTTCCCGTACTGCCATGAGCAAATGACCTTTGACAATATCCTGAATGGCACAATAAAAATAACATTCCAATAGAATGACAAAAAAAAAAAAAAAAGATGATAAAACCGCCAAGGACACAAACGGTTTGCATAGGTTCCGATGCCAAACAATTTTGAGTATAACCACCGCTCCACTGGTGATTTATACGCAAGCGTGAAGTAAACACAAAAGATGTGACTGCTGGCACCATGCACTAACGAGGTACAGACTAAAAGATTGTATTCGTGGCTGCAGTGGTACCTACTGGTATGCACGAAAAGAAATGTGTGACAAGTTTGCCATTCTACAACCTTTATATCAATGATGAAGATCACTATTTATTTGGTTGCAAAAAATTTCAAGAATTATACAGACACCTTACTCACTCACTCATTAGTAAGTGATCTATTATTACCATCAAAACCCATCTCCAATTCCCTTACCTGCACATTCCACTCCTACCTTAAATACTCAAACCCTTTTAACATCCATTACATGCTCAATAATACAGCTATTCCAAACTCAATAACTGCAAATCATTGACTTTTTTATGCCTTTTTTTTAATATTTGTTTATACTTTTTATGCCTTAAGTTAAACAGGCATAATGACTTATTTACTGAAGATAAAGTTGACCACGCTTAGCAGTGCATCCTGGGCAGGATAATTACAGCAAATTGTTTGAAAGTTAATATGGGAACTCGCATCCACTTAAATGCCGATACCATCGTTGGAGATAACAAAGGATAATTCTCTCGGTCACTCTTGGAAAGCTTGGAATTTAGCCACTGAGCCACAGACCAGCCACAATGTTAAGGAAATGATAACAATATTTGTTGACTGCTTTTGCCTGCCTTATGTTCCTACTGCTGCCCTGCGTGAAGGACTGCTACCGACGCTGAACGGCGTAGTCTTATCTTGGGGGAAACACTACCGTTGCATAATGGGTGGTTTGCTCGTGATGTCTCCATAGGAGAACTATGGTACTTGGTAGACAAACGTGCACTAGGGGATATGATGACATCAGAATCAATATAGCCTACAGATAGGTCGCAAGTCAGTTTTGCATCAATATTTGTCGCCTCTTTTTCTACCAGCATATGAAACCAGTCATAAAAATGAATTGTCACAACACGTATCAGGCGGTAGAAATTCCTGCCCGAGATAAATTTGCGAGCATAATGGGTGGTTTGCTCGTGATGTCTCCATAGGAGAACTATGGTACTTGGTAGACAAACGTGCACTAGGGGATATGATGACATCAGAATCAATATAGCCTACAGATAGGTCGCAAGTCAGTTTTGCATCAATATTTGTCGCCTCTTTTTCTACCAGCATATGAAACCAGTCATAAAAATGAATTGTCACAACACGTATCAGGCGGTAGAAATTCCTGCCCGAGATAAATTTGCGAGTATATTATGAACATTTGCGACAGTGAGAGCTTGCGACAGTTTAAAGCTAAACTAGTATAACTGGGATTTACTTGTGTATCGGAAACGAGGGCCTAGCCTTAGTTCCGTAAATGCTAGCACCTGTCCGAGGACTAGGATAGATCAGAAGAGATTGCCAACGGTTTTGTAAACAAACCAGAATTGGAAGAAAAAATATTAGTACAAGTCGTATAACTCACCATGGCTTGTTCAATCTTGTTGTCGATTGCCCCTGCGGTAGCAGCACTGCAAATGAAGCGGATAACACTAGCAAATAATTGTTCATCAGTATGAAGTTCATTTAACTTTAACTTATCCATGTGACTAACGCCGGTGCACGTCGACGTCGACGTAGCATTTACATCCTGACACAGGCAAGGCATTTTCAGGGTATCCTTATTATTAATTTAAAGTTAGTCTCTTCTTGAATATGACAGGACTTGCTCAGGATCCAGGATGTAACATTAATAATAATGGTATGTACTGTACAAATACAATGTACGTAACAAACTCGGAGGAACAGTCAGGGTCCTCAGAGAAGTACTGAGTAGTACTGGCAATGGTACTATGGTAGAACTAGAAAGTTCCTTTCCAAATGGAAAACGAAAATTATATCGGCAAAACCTCTTTCCGTTCAACCAAACATCACCTCTTTCCGATGCAAAGTACAAGTACATGGACTGTGTTATAACAAACAGGGCAGCCACTTCCTCCGCAAGATTTATTTATCGTGAATATCAATACAAATAATAATCCGTCTGCGTTTTGAAAACGATGGTGTTTCGCGGAATGGGGCTACAGCAAGGCAATTGCATGCAAACTTCCTATTTCTGGTCCTTGAAAATACCGACTGTCGCTATGCTGTATGTAACACTAACAGACAATCCAATAAGACATTAAACGTCTTATTACAGCAAAGTGAGTTTCAAAAACCAAATTTTAACGGTAGATTTCTTATAACAGCGAAGAATTTTTGCGTTAATCTTTGAGCACCGCGCCAAGTTGCTTGTAAAAATTGTACTGAAACTTTGAAAAGCTAACGTATTGCCAATAATATGAATAATTAATTACAGTAGGGAATTTCCAGAGCTTCGCGAAGGACGTAGTTATTATTACGATAGGTAGTACTTGGAACGAACCGCCCTAAAATTTCAATTCTCTTCCGACTTTTTTTTTTTTTTTTACGAATTCCACGTAAGTTAGCCGTTTTCAACAAACCTTACGTAAGTCGGCACGCAAATAAATATTTCACGACAAAAACCAGACGAAATGTCGGGTTTTGAAGAGTTAACCTTCCCCACGAACGTGACCGGGTTTTTTAATATCCCCCACGAAAATTGTCGTATCTTCCAAAACGGGGCTGTACGTGAGAAGAAGTATGTGACGGAAGTTTCCATTACGTAGGGCAATGGTGTTTGCACGTTATAATACGTTCTTCGGGGAAGAATAATTATTGTTTATGTCAGGGTCAATGCTAGGGTCATCCTGCTAAAGTTAAAAGGTGGCGTGCTTCACATTTTTGGTCTTGAGAGGTGGAGCCCAAAATAAAGGAACGAAAAACCCACCCAGGAAGGTCACAAAGCAGAAAGAAATCGAGAAATGAGTTCTCGGGGTTGTTTTTTTTTTACAAGAAATAGGATCATTTTTTGTGTGTGTGGTGGATTGATAAAAATTGTTTCTGACATCCATTTTTGGTCCCTTATTGGAATTTGTCAATGGGCAAG
>JAODAG010261264.1:0-13000 GCA_027574785.1 Orphnurgus asper | reverse complement strand
CGTGTACAGTTCAGCAACTAACCGCATTGTTAGCAGTCATCCATCTAGCCACGAAACATAACTTTCTAAAAGAAATAGTGTACTTGTAGTTAAATCTTCAATGTGAAATAGGCTAGCCTACCTGTATGACCTTTGAACCCAAATTACGTAGCCTATACACGCATATTTTTAACAGTTCGGTACACGCCCTGCAATTAAGGCTAACTTGTATTAGTAATGCACCACGAAGCTGGGAGAAAAAAGAACACCCGTACACAGGAGTGCGTAAACGTTCACGTGACGAACCGATATTTATATTTCCTGCTAGGGAGTTTGTTCGTACAATCGTGGTTCGTCATTAAAAAACCGCCAAACACTGCAGTCAATTAAGTTGATAAATAAAAGTTTGACCAACCATCAAACAAGAGTGTTTCTGCGAGCGCAAAATACATAAATTGTCGGAATACTATCGTACGAACCAGGCGCCAAACGTAAAAATTGCCAGGCTCCCACTTAATATAAGCAGAAAGTGTCTTTTCCTGTCTACGGGGTATTTTTAGCCAAAAAATTTCTTGTACACTACGCGCGCCAACCAATGCATGGTGGCGGTCCCCTTAGATAGTGTACAGTTACAGAACTACTTTGCAAAATGTTCAAACTGCTATGCAAAAAAATATAGCAATTTTTTTACAAAATCAAAGTAGAAATTAGAGGCCTACTATATTCACAGACGCTAAATTCAAGTGACAATCAGTTCCGGCCTTCACTTCAGTGCTATATAATTCCAAACGAAAACTAACTTAACCGAAATCTTCCTACGAGTACTAATACGTTTTACGCAAAAAGCGTTCGTCCACTCTCTTTCCCGGTTGTTATAATAATGCATCTGAATATATCGTTGTCTGCCTCTATGCAGGTTAAAAAAAAAAAACCTATCATGGAAAATGAAGAAATTAAAATTCACACGCACTTGATAATGATAATGACCCAAATTTCCTTATACCCCCTGGGACGAGATATTTTGGTAGTATTTAATGTTTCTTTACATTCATGCGTATGCATCATCTGGAGAGTGACAGGAAGGGACTGGGGGGGGTGTGCATGGGATGAACACTAAACAAATAACATATCTACTGAAACGTAACAACTTAGTCCCGAAGAAAACTACACCGTGCTGCGCGAAGCACGCAAACATTGTATGCGGTCGCTTTCGCATCCGGGTTTATAACACCTATGAAAATGATCTCATAAAAGAATGATCCTATACATATATATATATATAGACACTGGTATACACATTTTGCCCCACGAAAGTCATTTAAAAATATCACCGAGACATATTAGCATAACTGCATGCCATAAACAATCTAAGTTTGTACTCTAGCTGATGGTACTAATATTAGTTATAAGTACTATTTGCAGCATGAACCTTACCTAATAATATGTATATACATATACAACTGTGTTTCCTATCAAATTACCCGTGATTAAAGCATCAGGCAATGTTCTAACACAGTGGTGTATAGTAATGGGGGCCTAGATCCCTCCACTCCTCTTTGCCAGCCATTGAACACAAGCTGATAACCCCCGCCCCTCCCCATTGGAAATTCCCGCAAAAATTGCCTGCATATATACACACCCATATCCACCCACACATACACCCGCACGCCGACTTGATGTATACTGCATGTGTGCATGTTCCGGGAGAGGGGGAGCCTTTGGCATCATATGAATCAAAAATGAAGGTTTAGTAATCAGTTAGGTATTGGAGTCTGACGAGAACGTGTTTCCCTCAAACTTAGCAATTAGTTAATAGTTCTGATTTGTGTCAGAGTTCAATCATGCTATAGTAGCAGCCACCCTCTATATTAATACTAGTGCTAAGATGAGTGAAGAAGCAAAACACTATATTACAGGACGTAATGATATTATAAATTGCAGAATTAAGAGACTTATTAGGCAATGACATTCCAACTTCAGAACAAGAAAACGAAACTTAAAAAAAAGTGCTTTCACTAAGTGAAAGTATATAGGCCTACCCAGTACATCATGAAATACTAATAGCCTACTCTGAGTTTGCTTGTCACATAACTTACTGTATTTACTGTAGTTGGCCTTTCTGTATAGTAATGACAAATTATTCAGTATGTATGGTATTGGTAGTACTAGACAGTCATTACTTACAATACAAGTTACAACACTCAGTTCAACTCCGTAACTAGCACAACAGTAACACACAGCTATCCCTCTATCTATGAATGATCTAATCTAAATATAGTGCTGGTGAGTTACAAGCTTAAAACTAAGATATTGTTAGCAAGTTCTAAATCTAATAGTAACCATGCATGTACTAGTAGTACTACTAGTACTACTAGTACTACTACTATTAGCTACATTAATAGCATACATACCCAACCAGCATGAAGTGACAATGTCTTGAAATCAAATCAAATGGTTTTGTGGTACCACCAATACCAACATGATGATCACCTCAAACTACTGCAACAACAGGCTTTGTTTTACCTTTTTTAGATTGAAATGGTCAAACATGAATCCTTTCTACTTCTAGAGAGGTAGCATAAGCTAATCATAATCCTTCTCCAAGAAGAAAGAACAAAGCTAATACCTGTAATATGGTCTTAGGAGCCCCAGGGAGTTGTAATTTACAACTCCCAGCTGACGGTATATGCCCTGACATTCTCATTTTTCACATACCAGTTGGTACAAAGGCAGGCACTGGGGTGAGACCTGTCACCTGTGGGCCCCTATGATGATGTCATGGACTATCATTGATTTTACAAGAAACATAAGGTTTAAACCACCAAATAAAATAACACCCCCACCTGAGAACAGTTGTAAAATACCAGAGGTTATGCTAATAGGGTGAAATGATGAGATTAAAGGGGTAGAATTCACTCTAATTCAGACTAAAATTAAAAAGTATTAATAATAATAATAATTATATAATGTTAACTCGCAGTCACAATAATTTAGTAGGACCGACATCTTCATAAATTCGTTTTAGTTTAGTATAGTAAGGGTTAGGAAGCCTCATATCGGCTCAAAAAGAAACCACATTGTCCATGTTGATAGGTCAGACTAGCTAAAGTATATTATGCTCAATGATAGCTCTCCTCTATGCATGCATGTTCTCCTATAGTCACCCCTAGTCTCTTCCAAGATCCTTCCCCCCCCGGCCCTCTCCTTTCATTCCATCAATGCCAATATGGACCAGTCCCCATCCCTACCGACTCTTAAACCCCCCAGCGGTGGTCCACGTATATGGATCGCAGATTGCAGGTGATGACGAGCACACGTCTCGACTGGTTTATTTGTGAGCCTCGCGACACTGGGCTTGCACACTCTGAGGAGCAGATATGCCATGGAGGTTAATATGGCATGGAATAAATACTGAAGGCCACCTGCGGCCATCTGATTTGAAAATTTACGCCCCGATCGTACATCACTTGCCGGAGCTATGAAGCCACGGAGGCTATGCATGCATGAACAGGTTTAACCATGGTGCTCGCTAGCCCCGCTGGACAATAAGAAGTAACATTTTTCAAAACTATAAGTTAACCAACATTACAACATCACCTGCAAAACTTTTTTCATTATTGCAATTTAATTTGTGGTTTGTTCTATTCCTGCATGTACTGGCCTGTGGTAAGGCAGATATTTTTCTGACTACAAACTCCCTGGTTTTACACAATGTAGTCTTTCTTTGCCAGTACAATTAACCCACTGGGAGTGGTTATTTCAGAGTGCAGGAGTACAGAAACCACTATATCCTAAGAAAAAGCATCCTTACTTTTTTAAAGCAGCATGTATGGGATGAGTAGAAAATGAAACAAGAATGGAAAAAATATATTCCCACAAACTGAAGGATTCGGTCTGCACATGACCTATTAAGAGTGGTAAGGGAACACAGTGTTGAGCAGGACAACTTGTTAAAGCTGATCAGGAGGCAAATATGAAATCAGCCACCCAACATCTATCTTTAGTTTGGGTCAAGGGTTAAGGGTCATGATCAATATGTGCAACAGATGTATGATCGGATTGTAAACAAAATTCCAGTCCCAACTCATAATGTTGCTTTAACTTAAACAAGGTTTGCCAACCCTGAACCCAATTTTCAAACAAATTATCACATTTAAAGAAAGATTATTCTTAGCTGGAAAAGTGAAAACCCTCAGGAGATGAATAAAGTGTGGTTTCTCACCACCTGAAGATGGAAACAGGGACTTTAGGGATGTGGCATTATATGCTCACAAATTAAGGTACTGCCAGCCTGAGAGAGCAAACTGTGTGGTAGGGGGAGAGGGAAAGGGGTACAGTAGCAAAGGAGAAAGAATATGGGGCACCTTTCCCTCCCCTCCCTCCCCCCCCTTGGTGGTGCCACTGTGAGCACAGCAAGTAGTAGACAACAAGACTCCCAAAAATATCAGTAGTATCATAGTATGGTACCTGGGAAGTTGCTTTCTGAAAGTCAATCTTACAAATATAGCTCTCAGTCTCATGTCTGTCTATATAGCTGTCAGTTTCTTTACATCTCAGCCAACCTATGGGTCCACCAGACCATTTACACACCCATCTTTTTCTTCTTTTATCTGATGAAATAGAACATGTTTTTTACTTGCTACTGCTAGGTCTTAAAAAATTATATGGGGAGGGGGGGGGGGAGTATATTCTTATGATTCAGAACATCTAAATAGTATTTAGTATTTAACCATAGCTAGATTGAAAACTGTACATATTTTTAATTAAAGGCATAATGTGGGGGTATACATCGTATTATTTATGGCCAGTCAATTATACAACTTCCTCCATAGCAGGAAAGCTAGTGCAGGATTCATTTTTGACCATTTGAAGCACATTCTTTCAATCTCCCCGATGGTTAAAGTGAACAGAAAGGAAGAGATTTGTTACACCCTGTTCTTCCCACTTGGCATCACCAGGGGGAAAGAGATGGGTTGGCTTTCCAACAAATTTACATGGTTCTAGCTGTGTGGTCCCCCCCCCCTCCCCAAATGAAAATCTGAACAACGGAAAAAATGTTTGCATTCTCTTTTACCCGAGGTCATGGAACCCTCTAAATTTGAGGCCACTGGCAGATAATACCTAGCCCTACCATGAAAAAGTCAGGTAATACCAATGCTAATTCTTCCACGGTCTTGTGAATGCAGATCTGTATTTGAGTTATGGAGGAGGGGGAACAATTTAAGCAAAGGCAACACTGGTGGATACAGAGCAATTGTACAGGAGGGCCAATTCAGAGGTGACTGACCTGTGTCCTGGACTAATTTGGATAAGTAATGATGCTTAGATGAAAAATGGTTCTATTACGTTCGACTCTTTTTTTCATTATAGTGGTGGGCGGGTTAAGCAATACTTTTTATCCCCCCCCCACCCCCGCCCACATTTTGTCTGGTAAGAGGCGACCTATACCAGTCCCTCTGCACATGAGCTGTGCCTTTTGTACAGTACACGTTCAGTAAGTAGGAGTCCCATGTTGTTCAAGAGAGAATTACTGAATCAGTAGTGTAAATACCACAAAAAGACTCCTTTGACCATGCAAGCTCTAATAATGTTTGAATTATCAAATTTTCACTTTGACCTGTTGACCTCAATGACCATCAAATTTTCACTTTGACCTGTTGACCTCAATGACCCATCCACCAAAAACAATAGGGTTAATATACTCACCACAGTGCGCAACTGTTTACATGCCAAGGCAATCGCACATGCGCAAAAACACACATATCGCATCCATAGCTTCCTTGAGCCTGTAATTCGATCGGCTAAGAATCAAGAAGACTATTCCAGAATGCGCATAGTCTATTAGTTAAGTGCTCTCGGTTGCATAGAACTACTTCTCTGTATACAGGTAACCCTTCCTTCTTCCTTTTCAGCAATTAGCCTTGCCTTTCTGATCATACCATTCTGTTACCATGATCTCAAGCAGGCCTGTACAATTAGATATCTTCTTTTGATGAATATTTCTCCATCTACAAGCAAACAATTATCACCACAAACAATTATTAGAACTTTAATTGCGTCAATCTTCCTTTGAAGTTTGACGAATATTTCTCTGTATATATACTGTGGTAACAAACAAACAATTATTATCAACACAAACAATTACACCTTTGTGTCATAAGGAGGGTTGTGCATGACCTCAAAATACCATTCACCTACACCATGAACAATACAATTCTTGTACTCACTAGATAAGTTGCAGGGCCTACATACCATGTCTGATCAGCCTGTTACCACATAATGATCTCCACCAGGCACAAGAAATCTTCCTATGAAGCTTCATGAATATTGCCTACTGTCTAACAAAACAAAAACATTATCCACCCAAACAATACCTAAAGTCGTGTCATAATGAGTTGAAGTTGATCATACATCACAGGAGTTTGTTACTGACAATGTAAGGATTCGATGACATGAGATAACTTGTTACGACAGCACATAAAGATTTGAGTAGGCTACATATCACATACTTCATGGCAACGAAGAAACGTAACGCACTGTGGACAACTGTAGACATAGTCTATTGGTTTATAATGAAGCATAAAGATACGTCACATAATGGTTTAGCATGAGGCGTGATAAGTTGTGACTTCCACAACATCGCGACAACATCATGTAAATTGAGATCAATGTCACAATGAATTTGGTTCACAAATCGGGTGCAATACCTAACAACTCCACCACCCCCCTCCCCCCTCCCCAATGAAAATGACTGACAACAAGCATGCAAACACTATAGAAGTTCAAAAAAATTGAGTTTCCAAAACCCAAAGGTTTGTTGTTCCTACTGGACTGCAAGAGAAGCTCAAAATATATTACTGCTACATGTCACCCTGCTGAGAGTCAGTCATAGATGTATGGTTTTAGTATCATTTTAGTATGGTATTCCATCAAGTATGATTTAAGTCTGCATTATATTCCAAATTAATAATAATTTTTTATCCAGAAGGGCATGGAGGAAAGGCATAGACTTGCTTCCATGTTGATTGCAACCAGAGCCTTCATTCATAGTGAAAAACCATCCCACGAGAATTTAAGAGAAAATTTGGACACAAAAGAAGACAGGTCCTTTATTAACCTGTACTAGTAAGATTATAAAAGCTTGAAACAGCTGTTGAAGGTAATCCTAACAAATAATAATTAGATCAATGTACTTTGAAAACAGCAAATTGAAATCAAGACTCAGGCTATCCATCCATTCTGCACTTTGATACTGGATTAAACACTAATTAGCACTTAATTCACACAGCAACATGTAATCAGCCTCCAGCGTAAGTTTAGTTCACACAGAATTATGTAATCACCCTCCAGCTTAAGTTTAATTCACACAGCAATATGTAAGCACCCTTCAGCGTAAGTCTGCATTAATTGAACATAATCTGTGCAGCCTACCGCAAGGTGCAATTAACACAGGTATTATTAACTGGGGTAGTACTCATCTGAGTCAAGTTAACATAAATGGACACACAATAAACAAAATGTATAAAGAAAAATCACGCCCTTTAATAAGAATGATTACACCAGCAAGAATTAAATAGGAAAACATTGTTATATGTAAATCATACCCTCTATTATTCTTATAAAGCTTCCAGGAGAAAATATATTCTCCATCATCATAATACCTCTGAAAGTTGAGGTAAAACAGAACAGACTACATGTATATTACCTCTGAGTCTGCCAACAATCCTTGTCGAACTAGACGGGAGATATATGACTCCTACAGAAATTAGTTTCACTTTGTTACTTGTTAGTACTGTAAAAATCAAATAGCGATATACTTACTTCTCCAATGGATGGTTTACCAAATGGTAAAATACTCTCAGAAATATCCAGCTAATCAAGGGAGCTGCTCCAATAAGCAGATATTATATAATATATATATATATATACTGCACTCATTTTTCTCACTCAATTTCCTGCATTGATGAGGACCGATGACGGGATTCTGACTCCCACGGGATTCCATTCCAAAATTATTTAAAAAAAAAACAGAGTCTGAACAAGTGGACTGAACTCCCAAGTTACAATGTAATCCACTACTCTACATGACATTAATGTCAGGAATGCAGGCCTCCCCCCCAAATGACAGGCCAGCGTGACTAGCCTTCAACATTCACCATAACAGCCTCCGCTATTGTTGTGATATATATACATATATATGCTCGCATCCAAGTCGTACATAGTAAACAAGACGGAAGCTAGCGCCAGTCAAGCAGAGATATCTGGGCTCAGAAGGTACACTGATTCACATCTATTACAATCCTGTTAAACAAACCAGGAGCAGGTAAGATGAAATGGATAGGCAGACACTGGAAACTCCTATTACGGTTCACGGGTGGGCGCGGTGATAATAAACTGTGAAAGGGACCCATTCTTATTTCACCAAAGGTTACTGACCGCACGGATATTCACCAGTGGTGGTGTCAGAGACCCAAATGAAGAGGGTTCGCTTGTTCTTCGTAAACAATAGTTACAGTTACACACGGCTAAAGTTGATGATTTGTATACAGCTCGCTGCACATTGACACTTAAAATTCCCCAAATGTCAGCCGCCTTGTAGATCCAGTTTGCTTTGTCCATAGCCTATAGCAGAGCACAGCCAACCTCTCTGTCCACCTAGCTCCGGTATCTTTGTTTCAAACTTTTCCCCTCCGCAAGGATCACAATAGAAATAAACTTTTTAAAAAATACTCCAAAAGCTTCTGCATTTTGCAATAAATGTGACAAAGTATCAATGACAAAATATCTCTGTAATTATTAACTATAGACCAAGAAGGAATGATTACTGCTCGTTTGCAAGCTGTGGCGGGATATAAGCATTTGCAAACTTAAATACTCATTACTCGTTGTTAAATTTTAATTCAAGTTCAAGCAGCTACTTCACAGAGTTTGAAGTTCATATCGGCAAACACAGGGCAAACACAAGTTTAAGAGTGGCAATTGCTACAATTAGTAACTCATTTAAACAGTGTGCAAGGAACAATATAGCTCATCATCCATGTTGTCCAGGGAAGGGAAAAGAGAAAATTCCCAAACAGATCATTACGAGCCATCTATGCAATGACAAATGTAGGTTTTGATAGACACCATGTGGAATGTATCACCAGTGTTCGATTTTCCCCCAAAAATGTTTAGCAATAACTGCTATGCAAAATGATTTTGGTGCTACTTTGATAGATCGATATATCGTATGCCTTCATTTATTTTTGCATCGCACCTTGTGCAAACAATGGATGGGCGAAGGGCCAGGAGAGCAAAGAATGAAATTAACGATATAATCACAGCTGCAAGAATATGGCCTGTGATTATGTTGAGCATTAAGACAAAATTTGGGAGGGAATAATTGACAACGGTTAAGACAACTGCATGCCTCAGTAACTCAGTCAGCGTACAATCCAACAAGAGCAAAGTGACTTAATTAAGTTCTTTACAGAAAAATATATAGAGCAACCATGCAGTGGCACACGTACCTAGGAGGCAGTGTATCCTGGCTATGTGTGCCACAGCCTGGAGGGGCAGAGGAGGAAAGACATGATCTCCTCCACCATCCACCCATGCAAGCAAAAATGTTCGTGACAAATAACGACAAGGGAATATGCATGGATTTCTAATTAATAACTTGAATTAATTTTTGGGCGATCAGACTCATTTCGCGTTGAGGTCGAGCCTCGTTTGCAACTTGTTTTAGAGCCTAGTAATCATGGGGCCTTTAATTGCCACATGTTCCCCCTTCCCTCAAGGGTCCTCAATTCAGGGGACATCTCCCAGTCCTATATTAACCTTAGGGATGTACTATGCTCGCAATCCTCACATACCACTTGCAGTTACGGCTTTCTAAAACCAGACCAGCAATATTTAAGTCCGAATCAATCTTTGCTTGCAACTAATTTTGAAGAAAAAAAATGAATGAACAAAGTTTATGTAAGTGTATCGCAGATTTGCAGGACAATTCTAAGCACAAATCTCTGTCCTTTGCTCACAATACTTTAAGATAAAATTTTGCCAATGTCGCAAAAATGCATATCGAGCTTGCGGGGCTCCACTCCTGGGCTCCACCGGTGCCTAATTTCCCCTAACTGGGCCCAGTGCAATATGTGCTCGCGCTACGTCGAGTTGTGCCTGCATGTGAAACCCCCCTCCCCATGGAAATGTAGCAAACAAGGTTTGTACGTTATTTTCACCCTTCTCTGCCTATAGTGTCCCACACCGTCGTCATGCATGTATGTCCCCCATTCGATGATCGAAACCATATATATCGCAGTCTGCAGTCTATATATAAAAATAAATGTACAGTGAACCTTACCTACTACCAGTTGACTCAAAATGAACTTTCACAATCAAATTACAACTTGCTCGGCCACTGACATCAGCTATGTCACTACTAACAGAATCAACTAACAAATTCCTTATACCATGTAGTGCAGCAGCATATATATTTAGCTGCGGCAAACAAATGAACTCAATAGAGGTTACAATGAATTAAAGAGGTCAATGTTTGCGCTGGGTAGTCATTGGGGACCCCGGGTACCTGAAAATCACCTTTCCGACCGATGGGTACTTTGGTACCAGACATCCTATGTCCTGCGCAATAACATAATAATTAGTACTCGATAACATTGTGGTATACAATTTTCTACCTTCCACGTACCCCCGCATTGTCCTGGCTGAAGACTGATCGAAATATCATGGAACATATAGAATAGTTTTACCCAACTCCCTGCTAGACTTTTGTCTAGTATCGAAAAATTTTATTTGGAAAATTATTTTACTTTCATGTGTTTGTCTTTCTAAAGCTATAAGCAATGTCCCTAAGCTAGCTATCAGGTGCATATATCTGAAAGGATACCAATTGCTTCTATAACACAGCAAGCAGCATTACGACATCGGTACCAAGCAAATATCACGAAAATATAGGCTCATGCACAAATATATATTCATAGTATGAAAAGTAAAGATGAAAGGCTCGCGGTAAACCGTAAACACTAATTGCCAAAGCATTGATTATAACCTCCATCCCCCCTCCCCATTATTCTCATGAACTCTCTCAAAGCATACCGGTTTGACATTATATTACCAGCTACTCACTCATCTCTTTACCAAAACCAAATCAAAACCATCTCCTCCAAGAAAGTTGAGTAAATAAAAGGTTCCTGTCCAGAAAAAAACATGACTAATCCAATAATCAATAAATAGCTCTTACATTACACAGGTCTGAAGGAGTACAGGGATTAATGGACACCAGCATGAGCTCTCCTGTTGAGCTATGCAGCAGATGTTATGATTGGGTGACATTATCCTGGGCTGTCCTCTTGCAGTAGTAGGACAGAGGTCATTGGCTAAGTTAAATTATGTGTTGGGGATACTAGAGGCTATGTAGAGCTAAGCACTTTACGCATGTTAGAGATCTGTAACTTAAGTATAGAACACCTGTAATGTTGCTTTGATTTATACTGGAGCCCATCTTCACATGCATTTCACCAATTTTGTTATAGGCCTACATGTATAACTTTCAAAATATGGTTAACTAAAATGTCAGAAGCATAGCTACCCAGGAATATCCGATATTGGATGCTGATTCTGGATGTTGATGTGTCTGTTCCCTTTTAAATATCAGAAACCTACCTGGTAATAGGAGAAATATAGGGGATGCTCATTCCATGCTATGATGGTCCATGCAAATCATCTGCAGCAGTGGTGGTCATATCTCTCCCTTTCTAAATGTTGGAAACCTACCCAGGCATAGCCAATATATATATAGGATGCTCATTCCGCACCACAGCAGTGGTGGTCCAATGTCTCTTCCATTCTAAATGTCAGAAACCTACCCTGGGTATAGCCAAGATATAGGATGTTCATTCCATGCCAATCATTTGCAGCAGTGGTGGTCCAATGTCTCTTCCCTTCTAAATGTCAGAAACCTACCCGGGAAAATAGCGATACATATAGAAAGTTCATTCCGTGCCAATTTCATCAGCAGTGGCAGTGCATGTCTCTCGGCTTCTAAATGTCTGAAATCTACCCAGGAATAGGCGATACATATATGATGCTCATTCAACAATCGTAAAGAGGAGCATGCCGCCCTCCCCCGTCTCCCAGTTACTCTAAATCCTGATAGGCTTAGGCTCCATAACATGGAGTTGGTTATAGTTAAAAAGCATTATGCAAGAGGTACCGAGCGGTCAATGAATTACTAAAAAATTGAGTAATGCTATTTTGATATTCTCACGCGTCGTCTAGTTAATGTCCACATTCCTTCCAGTATCAGCAAGTTTTGGAGCGGATCATATTCATCAGATTAAAATCTAATATCCAAAGGGACACAATAGCGTGTCCCTGAGCCCTGGGCAAGGATTATCATATCAGGGAAAGAGCGAGTATGTATACCAGAAAGCCTCAAGCATATCATAATTACTGGAAAGGCAAATCTTCATTCCTATCATAACAAGATGATTTTTTTTTTCCATCAATAATAAAATAAATCCCCAGCAATTCTTTCAAAGGGCAAACCTGAACGGAGTAAATGAGGAACCATACGCGGCTAACTTCCAGACAATTCAATAACGGGTGGAAGAAGGGGGAGACGATGGGCGTTCTTCAGGTTTGATATTCAAGATGGAATTGTACAAGCAGCATAGTGCATTTTATTACAATTTATCAAACTAGAGACAACAGGGAAGGGGCATGTGGTGAGGGGGGAACATAAAATATATGAGGAACATAACCTTTACCTACCCCTTCCCCTCTGCTAATGCTAGTGCATGTACCCATTCATTTCTGTTGACGCTATACAGTAGTACATGAATTCTTCTTTCCAGTCAGTTAAGTAAGTGGTAAGTCAGCTTCAGAACTTGCACACTCCAATGAAAGGCTTGAGGTAAACGTAGGTCGATAAGTGAGAGATGGACAGCGAGTCCCCAATTATGGAGAGATTTCCCCCAAACCAATTCTACCCATTTATTCACACCCTCCTTTCCCTTTCCCC
>JAODAG010261153.1:0-13004 GCA_027574785.1 Orphnurgus asper | reverse complement strand
ATATAAACAACACTATAGAACACAGACAGAAAATACAACTCTGACCTTTTAGATACCGCAGGAAAACGCATCCACTAACCACAGGACCAAGCAAATCTGTTAGCAAAATCTTTTGAAACTATTTTTGAACACCATCCCATCCTAGCTTCAATAACTCGCACAAACGAACCACTACGTAGAGCGTAATAATTTATTCAACTCAGCATTTAGCAAGACATAATCAAAACAAATCACAAATTCTATTACAACTCAGGAAACTGATGCAGCACTAAAACATATAAAAATAACTCTTCACCAGGACCTGATGGTGTCACATACTTACATCTCAAACAATTTTCCAGGATATCTCTCATGATTCTATCTTTTTATTTCAGTACCCTCACTCCGGTTGGCTAGTTTCCAAGCCTGTGGAAAATCTCAAAGACTATATTATTTCCCCTCCCTGAGAACTACAGACCCATAAGCTTACTCTCTTGTATAGACAAACTGTTTGAAATGGTCATTTCTCCTTGGCTCAGGAGCTTCCTTGAAACCTATACTATCCATATATCCAATCTCCAAACCAAGCGGATTCAGAACCGGGAAGAGCACCTTCTCCTCTTTGTTTAGAATAACCTAACAGGCAAAACTAGGTTTAAAGAAAACAAACCACCTTCTCTGTCTTTCTTGGAGCAGAAAAGGCACAATGGCCTCAATTTCAAGTTGTCTACTCTCCCTCTCCCTGTTTGCCGGTACCCCCATGGATCCGTCCTCTGTCCCCTTCTGTATATTTTATACTTCAATGATATTCCTCTGAATAATTTGAGCCTTTTCCAACTTGCAGGTGACATTACGAAATATAAATAAAACTAATCTTCAAAAAGACTGACATAGAGCAATGGTGCTCTCTCCCTCTGGATAATCAAGATAAATCCATCAATCTAAATTGATAAACTTTAATGCAAACCGACTACATTACAAGGACTTCTTTTTAATGGGTCACTCTTTGTAATACAACTATTCACAATGGTCTAAAATTTAAAACACTAAAATCACTATACAGTAACCTCAATATATCAAAATACACAGGCTTAAATAATTATAATGCGTAACATCAGACCCATCTTTGAATACGGAAGTATCACCACCTTACTAACCAACACTAGGAAGCTAGAAAAGTTATGTAAGAAAGCACTTAGATATGCCATCAAAGCATATAAATTATACAAGCAACAAACAATCCAACAGAGACATTAGACATTAGAAGAAAAAACACTTAAACACAGACACTACCATAATAAAATACCTCACTACTATCCCCCAAAATAATATTCTCCCATCACTTGCTGCACTGAAAGTAAAAAAGCTGGGGGAACTACAGTGCCTGACCATGGTGGGACCGGAGGAAGGTGATAGGGAGGGGACATTAGTTGATAATTAGGATTGAAACTGGGCAACAGAGCGACCGGCGGTGGGCGTGTCATACTAAGTAGGATGGGGCTTCCTGGTCAATTACTCACCCAACTGGCTTATTATGTTTGTGACCCAAGGCCACATTATAGCCAACCATATTCACCAGCTTCATGAAATAAATTATAATCACCATCAGGCAGCAGGAAAGGTAATCACTGTTTGATCTGTTTATTCTTAAAAAAGAGATGGGGAATTGGAGATGGACTTTGCTCATTTTATCAGAAACGGTGAGACATGTGTTTTGGCGAATGTAAGTCCGCAAACATATTACTGTGGGTTTATGAAGTATTTAATCGTAGACATTCCCCATTTTCTTTCCCAAGATTTGTTTATTCGAGGAGTCCCAGAACCGGCAATAGAAAATAATAAATTGGAAAGAATAGTTTATGTATTTAGTAGTGTTAAGCAATCTATTTGGTACCGAAGATGTACGTTGATTTTTGAAAATAAGAAATTCCAGAAGCAGATATAGGCCTACTCCATAGAATAAAACGGGATATTCGAGAAAGAATTAACATTGATCTTAAAAGATGGTCGGATTTAATTTTAAGAAGATTTTGGTAAGTTAATTAATGGGGAGATTAAATATAATCTACCATATGCTAATTTAACTAATAAAGAAGTAATAGTTATACTACTAGGGCGAACAGAGTATAAAGTTACACCTTAGAGTGACATTCATCTTTAAGTCAAAGTAATTCTATTCTAAATAAATGTATATAATATCGAAAATAATAAGTTCTACATCAAGCAAAAAATGTATATTAATCAAGCTTAAGGTATTGCTACGATATTCAGTGTAATGTTATTTTTCTTTTATTCAATTAAATTTAAACTCTTGTGAATAAGTGTACACTATGAACTGTAAATGTGTTGAAAGAAGTTAATACACAGAAAGAAACACCGGGTCTCCTTACAGTTCACCGTTTGGCAATAGACGACCTACATCTCTCCTGTAACCTGTTTGATCAGAATTAGTTGACTAAGTTAATTGCTGAGGGGTTTCTATCATTTTAAATTCTCTCATGACATTTGAATACAGAAAAATCCATTGCTGTTGATATAATGGGTTAGCTTCCCTACAACTGATATATAGCATCTATTCGTCAACATACTAAGATATGAACAACTACGTAGATCAATCTGTCCCCGGGCCCACCCATTGCATCAGCCTCAATCTCACCCACGTAACCGAGAAACGCAATTGATCGAATGCAATTTTTTTAGTAGCAAACAGTATAACCGAAATTACCAGGTCTTGTGTGTCAAGCTTGACTTCCCATGTGGTCTAGGACTTCACATATGGTATACTGGTTAGGATTTGACGCTCTCGTCGCCGCGGCCCGGTTGGATTCCCGGCTTTTGAATTTAATGTCTTTTATATTTATTTCCAGTTAATTGCAGTGCAGACTCCTTTCGGTTCAGATTTAAAACACATACGAAAACTCTCCCCCTCCATCTGCTTGATAAGAAGTAAATGGAACGATAATTATAAGTGAAAAGTATGAAGTTTTAGGTATGATTATTATGTATGATGATTATTACCTATGCTAAGCATTGCAATGTTATCTTCGTGGATTATCACACGTACAATAAACGCTCTGAGAGAATGGATATAGAGTCAGGGTAGAAAGAGCAATTATCGGTGGTCGATATCGGTGGTCGATATGTGCGATTCATATATTACATGCCTCCTTATCAAAATGAAGAAACAATGATGGCTTCGAATAACCAATGTTCATGGGGGTGAACATCTATGAGGTCGACGGCTTTTGTGGGTTGATCGAGGTATCGTCTGAATTACAATGTCGACGGCGACACTCTTCCTGTATCCATCTGTCCGGGGATCTGGTTTGGATGAAGTTGGAAGTGGTGGTGAGGCTACTGGATTTGGGACATCTCTGATGAATTGACGGGTGCGTCTAAGAAGGTTTTCATTGGGAGTTTCCACCAAATATGATCTTGGCTCGGTCAATTTCGTTTGTTCAGTTCTTTGAAACCATTGTTTTGGATACGGACCAATAGTATTGGGTACAATGGTGGACGGGAGTACCGGTCGTGGTACAGTCTCTTTTTAAAGTTATGGTGACTTCTATCCGATGTCTGAGAAATGGTTCGTTGCCCCGTGACCTCAGCAAAACATTACCGATCTCACATATCATTGTATTTGATTTTTGTGTGCGCCATTGTGCTATTGGGATTTTCAATGTCTCTGTTCCTTTATACGGTAAGAGAAGCTGAAAACATACTTTATAATCCGGCAGAAAAGAAAACACTGTCCCCTTTCCGATCAATATAAGAAATATCCGAAAATTCAGAACGAAATCCATTATATTTATTGGCTCAACTTCTGTAGGTTCATTTGTACCACTGCACAACTCGTTCGCAAAGTTTGCCAAATATTAAGTTTTCCGTCTTTACACTTTCAAAGTACAAAGTTTCAGTATACAGAGAGATTCCCGCTACAACGTATACTCAAAGGAAACGCAAGGAACTTTTCTCGCCGGACGACATTTTGTTATTAACTAGGCAGCAGCTGTGCTCGTGGACGGTGATTGATAGAAATGGATTAGCGGAACTGGTACGTTATTCAACAGGAGCGACATTTACATATGAGTCGGCATGTGAATGAAATGTGATGATAATACCTTTGTATTTTAACATAATTATTTATCAATTTTTCAGGTGCTTAAATGTGTGATATTAAATTTACAGTGCAAGCAGCTGCACTAGTTGTAATAACAGGGAAGGGGTATTGAATATATGTGAAGATACACCATTTTGATGGTAGTATCCTAAGCAATTGAGAACAGAGTTTTAGCATGAGTGGGCAGTTATATATTCAGTGGCGCGAGGACCCAGGATTAACTGCAAGGGGTGGGCGTTTGATGGGGAAAGTATTGCTTAT
Source organism: Orphnurgus asper (assembly GCA_027574785.1). Classification (NCBI taxonomy): domain Eukaryota; kingdom Metazoa; phylum Echinodermata; class Holothuroidea; order Elasipodida; family Deimatidae; genus Orphnurgus; species Orphnurgus asper. The sequence continues at coordinate 8,644 of JAODAG010261153.1, read as the reverse complement.
GTATAGTTAAGAAGAGTGTGGTCGTGCATATAAGCAAACATATTTAAAATGGGGGCCTTAGATCCACCTCGAATATCAGTATATTCTTAAATGGGAGTTATTTCTCACCAGTCCTACATTTTGAATTTGGAGGTGGATCATCAAAATGATTGCGCAAAAAGTCCTTACATCAAACTGAGATACAGTATCTTAACGATCCTTGTTTAAACCTAAATAAAAAAAGGTGGAACCAGGATTTTACGAAAGGCAGCAAGTTCTTTTTTAATTAAAAATTGAGTCGTTTCCCATAAGGTTCTGCCTCTGATAAACAATCTAAGAACTATAACTATGCTATGCGCATGCAGCAAGCGTGGACCGATTGCTCCATCAAAATATCTGAATTCAAATTAAGCACTGGCGAGAAATCCTCATTTAACTTGTGATAGCAAATATTTGCATAGAGGATAAAGCCAGTCCTTTGAGCTAGTGGAGTTTTATAATTTAGTTCATGTGAAAAACGTGTGGTCGATTGATGGTCATCCTCGGATATATTATCGATATTACAGGTTATGATACCATTAATTTATTTGTAAATGGCTTGTAAGGTGCCCAATTAACAATTATTAGCTGTTTGCGCATAAATTAGTGGAAGCTATGGCCTGCCCTTTATTCCAACATTTTGCTATATTTTAAAGTAAACCCTATAATGTCCACATAGTTTGTATACTAAGAAGTGGCAGCAGTATCACATCTAGTAGAATAGGATTATTCAGGCTAGGAAACTCAGACGAGGCCTCGTAAATATTAGCAACCTACACTGGATACGCTGTTGCAGAGCGGGCCTAATGTAACTACCCTTAACATTGGCCTACTACTACACTAGTACTATTATTAATGCCGGCATAATTGGTATGCGGTCAAACAATGTTAATTACAACTGTGGCAATGTAACCTACTTTCGTACGTGTAACATCACCCACGAAAATACATTTAACACACTCGTTACAACACCATCACATTAGCATACGACTACTAAGTAATGCAAATGCAAACAATGTAAAGCATAGCATAGTAGTAAAGCATAACAGCTGCATAGCATAGCAGCTGCTATCGAAGAAACCATCTCTATATACATGCTTAACGTTGGGCTTCAGAAAAGGGAGTGAAAATGAACAATCACTAATCAACTGTCGATAGCTTAAAAATGGCTTAATAAAGCATATACTATACGTTACATTTGCTGTACAATATCATGTAAAGACATATTTAGGCATTTGGCTGTTTTTTTTATAGCTGATATTCCCGTCAGGGAGTGCATGTAACGAGATTTGTGGACTAACCTTCACAAATTTTGGATTGATACCCAAGTGACTTTATTGTTACCAGAGTGCAGATCGCTCGAATTTTCTGGAACACTTGGTTTTTTCGATATTTAATATATTCTTTTTCACCTATAATGATTTGGTTCCGTATAATCCCTTCGTGAAATCGCAATTTTCCGACCTTCTCTGTCATTCTGATGTCACTGTTGTAAAAACCGGAAGAGTGTGAATAAAGGACATCCGGTGTACAATCCCACTTTAGGAATAACGGTCAAATAATGAGATCAATCTTGAGTAAGATCACTAACTGTTGTTGCAGTTGATTTGCTGTCTCTGGTGACAATCTGACAAGAACGACACGGACATCGATGATCGATGATTTGGAGTTGTCTGGGTGTGGGAATCGTGAGAGGATCATTGGCATTGTATCCTTGTAATTTCCCTAGCATTCGTTGCAAACGAAGTGAAGCGGATGTCAATGGTTTCTGTTTCATCTTGATCAGTGGTTTATGATCGGTTTTGGTGTGCAAATGACAACTGTACAGGTATGTATGGAAGCACCGGCATCCATATATATACAATAATGCCAAAAGCTCTCCACCTCTCTCTCTCTCTCTCTTTCTCTCTCTCTCGAAACCTGTTTTCGGCGGGTGATAGACGTTTGATAGCATATGTTACGGGTTGAAGTGTTCCATTCGTGTCTGATTGAAGAAGGGCCACTCCAAGTCACACTGAAGGTATACTGCTTTGTCTTTGTCATAGTAGACCAGCAGAGATGAACTTGACACTTCCTTTTTAAATTGTTCAAATGCGCTTTTTCAGCAGGTCTCTTAACGTTCTTTATTGGAGCTTGACATAATAACTTTACTAACTTTAATAATAGTAAAGGCTATGAGAGTAGATAGATAGAGAACATAGAGCGATTATATGTGGTCGATACATATGTTACATCCATAACCAGAAAATCAGTCGACAACTTACCAGTTTCCACACATGACGTAAGTCGCTTGGTAAAGGAGGTAGTTTATAATTTGGACTTGAACCGAAAATGAAGCTCATAGCACTTCAAAGCATTGTGTATAATTGCGTTATGTACGAGGATTCTGAATAGCAAAACAAGGGGTGGGGGAGGACGCTGAAAGGGCTAACAAAGGGTCACCGAAGCGGTCGTTGTAACGTCGCCTCGATACTACGAGTGCTACCGCCTCATTAGAATATTCTTTAGCCAGCGACCTACTCAGGATTTTGGTCAGCAGGACAGAGCATGCGACAGAGAAGTCTTGTATTGTAAATGTATAAATACAGCTGTTTGTTGCGTTGTTATATAATATCATGTATGGTACTTGCTACGTGGGAAACAGTAGGTTAGATATGGAATAGTAACTTAATCGAGGGATGGATGTTGGGACCTAATAATGCATATTATTTATAAAGTTGAGGTTATTAATTCATAACTTCAGATCGTTGTGGCCTAACACTGTGCATTAAAATTGGATATGCTTAAGCTGAGGCGGCTTGACATATATTAGGCATAGCTAACTTAGTGTACTTTGGGGTGACATAATTATGCTAAGTGTACGGTATAGGCTGTTTATGCATGTTTAATTGGGTTTAAGTGTTAATGTTTTGTGACTCATAATGAGTGATGCTATGAATAGTTGGGATTGAAAGCGGATTATATGAATCATTTTTTTCTTATTGTAATGAACCATGTTACAAGCTGTGAGGTCGCATGTTTCTGAAGTGAAATGATCATGTGCTGAGAGCAAAGTGCCTTGTTTAACAAAAGCACGTGTTAAAACCAGCCAACGAACGGATTTGTCTATTCTTTTATGTACTCGAGTTTGGACATGAATAGGGCTCGGCTTGGAATAACTTCTAGTACCGTACTCATTATCTGGATGTTGGATCTCCTGGCGGCATTAAAACCTGAATCAGCGTTTATACACGGATGCCTACCACTCGCTGATTGTTTTATCTAGATGTCGATAATCTATGTCAGTTGAAAAGGAAACCTCTAATAAAACAAACAATTCATGCCGCGTGGCACACAAGCATTAACTAAACAGTATTCATGATTTGTAAAAGAAAATAAATAATGTTACATTTTGTAAACATGTAGAAAGGCGGAACTATTCCTAATAATATTGACAGTGCCTCTCGTTTGTTGATGTTCACCGAGTTTTTATTACAATGACAACAAGGGTAGGAAAGTATTATAAATCATAATACGTGGCGTTCAATCAGAGTGGGCGGACCATGACATTTATGATACCATATCTTCCGAGGAAACCGAAGGCTGCCGAAATGTGACTTACATTTCCCCTTGCAGCATCAATGCGAAACAAAGAGAAAACGACATCTATTGAATAATGTGTACAACATATGTTAGTATATATCATGCTAGTGTGTATTTATGGCAACCCCACACTCTAAAATTGAAAGTGTTGGTGTATAAACATAATGCGTTATCATAATGAGTTTACAGGAAAGCAGATAACATACTGTTATATATAACATAATGTTATACCGTTTACTAATCTCTACGGAATTTAAAGAGCAATATGATATGTCAAGGTTTATCATTGCTGCATTGCTTCGAAATATGAACCATATAGGTCACCGAGGTAAGAACACGAGCACAAAAAAAAACAAGTTCCAGTTGTCCTTAACACCACCGATACTGTTTTATTAAAGAAAAACCACCCAATTAGAAAGACACTGGGCACAAATAATGTGACAGTATAGTAGGCTATGACTCCACCTCAATCCTATTTCGATTGGATTCTACAAACATGGACATCATTGGGCATGAATCTTTTGGAGGACAACACTTTTAACTTGTACATATCGTCGTTATACTACACATGAACATTGAAGGACAATCCCACTCTTATTCAGTGCAGGCCGTCCTTAACACGACAATTAATATGCCAAAAGTCGGAGAAGCGATTGGGCGAGTGTAATGTCACGTGATGTGTATCGCTCGTGATTCTGTTCGAAGGACAGCCCCAACAAGACCAATGTCTTAATGTCAATTGTGGAAAGTTGAAGGTAATTGCTATTTTCTCTTCTCTGTTTCTTAATTGTTTATGTTTGGTTTCTAATAACAAAGGTAATCACATTATATACACATTTACTACGGGTACTACCTAAAGGTACTAATTAGGCAATGAACACGTAAAACGCACTATGTTGTATTATTACTTATTTATCACAAAAAACACCGCAGTTTGGACAAAATAGTTGTTCAATGGCATATATCTTCGTGTTCTCTGCAAAACCAACCACCATAAGCAGTAATATGGTCATCTGTATTGTGAGGGTATTATTATGTGAAAATACCGAGACCATTGCGTGCATTGGCAAAAACTGAAAATATCTCCGATCGTAACATCGAACTCTTGTTTTCTGACACATCAATGATATACGACAGTGAAACTAAAGATCTGTTTTCTCATATTCTGCGCATTTTAGCTGAATGGCATGTTTCAAATATAGGCATGGACGGGTATTAAACATAATCAGGTAGCTACAGCATATTTCCTTCAACAAACTGACGTCACTGATGAACAACTCTCTCTTATAATGACGGTTTCGATATCTGATTGTGAAATCTTGACTGCAATGACAAATTTTCCAATAAAGCCACACATTGAACAAGATGTGCCTATATGTAGAGTGCCTTTATTGGCTACTATAATTGCTATAGTTAAGTCACAGTTTGTACAACTATGACTTGCGGGATAACGTATATGTAAGCTATCTCATTGTCTAACTACTAGAGTGCTGAGCTACTAGACTATCTGAGTGTTGAGTTACTATAATACCAGAGCGTTGAGCTACAATACTATTAGAGTAATGAGCTATAGTCTACCTAAATGATGAGCTCCATGAATACCAGAGTGTTGAGCTACAAGATTACATGAGTATTGAGTTACTAGTCTACAAGAGCTATTAGACTACCAGAGCGACGAGCTACTATACTATCAGAGTGTCGAGATACTAGACTACCTGATTGTTGAGCTACTAGACTACCAGGGTGTTGATATACAAGACTACCATAGTGTGGAGCTACTAGACTACCATAGTGTTGAGCTACACGGCTACCATAGTGTGGAGCTACTAGACTACCAGAACGTTGAGCTATTAGACTACCAGAGCGAAGAGCTACTACACTAACAGAGTGTTGAGCTACTAGACTACCATAGTGTTGAGCTACAATACTACCATAGTGTGGAGCTACTAGTCTACCAGAACGTTGAGCTATTAGACTACCAGAGCGATGAGCTACTATACTAACAGAGTGTTGAGCTACTAGACTACCAGAGCGTTAAGTACGGATAAAGAAAGCCCACGGTCCCCATGGGTTGGAGACTTAGGAACCATACACATGATACAGTCCTTGAACTGCCTTAACTGCCTTTAATAAGGGAAAACGAAATCCAACTGGAACTGTAGTAAGGTATTAGCGGGTAAAGATTAATGTCGTATTAAAACTATGTGCAGGTTTACCAAACATGGGCTGGCCCGTTGGTTGACTGGTTTATCGTTGAAAGCACAACACTTGTTTTATAACTAGGCTGATTATCGGTGAAACATATCTAGCAAGTTAATTCATGCAAAAAACAGGTTTTCAGATAATTAAACAGGCGACCAAAACAGATGGTAAACAAATGTGAGATATTAGTGGGAACTTTAAATAGATCGCTGTGCAAATAAATCGTTTGTTTCCCTCTAATGACTGAATGGAATGTTGATTTCCTCCGACTTGTTAATGATAAGAAAAGAATGGTACAAGGTTTGATATCGTGGCGTGGGTGGAACGATCAGCAAAATGCAGATGTGTCATTTGCATTGAAGTGCATTGTTCGGTAATGAAGATAATTAACACTTTTTTAAAGTATTTATATACCTATATGTATATTCTGTAAACACGTACAAAGACAGATGTTGATGTATATGAGTAGCCTACATGGACTTTTTTGCATACAATGGTAAACTAAACAATGACTGAAACTTAATTGTTAAGTTAAGTCTTCAAGCCATTATACTGTTGAAGAATTGGAAGTGTATGATACAAACTGAAGAGCAAGTTAATAATGTAAATATGAATCATTACTTCGCAGCGAGTTTTCTCCTCGAAACAAAAGAACACCGATGCTCTTTTCGTATTTCTCAATTAATTCTGTGTTAAAGAAGAATAATGCAAGGGAAGATAATATATGATGTATGATTGTGCATCAGTATAGGCCAATTTAAAGCTGCACATCCATGTTACATTCCTAGCAGAGAATCGTCAAACATTCGTTGTACCTAGAAGTTTACCTATAGAAACATATATATGGATATATTGTAAACAGAAACCGAAACATTTTTTCTCGTAATTATTAACTTTTTTAAGCTCCATTTGCATGGCCTTAGTAATTTGACGTAGTTTTGTTGTTTTCCTTTCAGATTTATTTCCATCACATACTTACAAGAGATATAATTCAATGTTATTTATTTATTGTCTGGAAAAACAAAATTGTTTGACCTGAACCGGTGAGGCTGCTAAAAATAACAAGGTCAACATCGAAATAAAACTTTATATCCGGGGAGTAACTGTTGGGTTATATTCTATTTCAGAGCATACTTTGTCTCTAAAAATCATTTTGTCTTCGCCGAGCCACTGATTGTGCTGATTCGGGGTGACAGAAAAAATTGAAATCATGGAGAGATATCTGATAATCACTCTAATTCTTAGCATTTCAGTATTTCCAACTAAATGTAGCTTGCTCTCGGGGAATGGAGGTAAGATATTATCTTATTTTATTACGTTATTGTATTTATATGAAACACTTTCTGTTAATATTTCAATCCTAACGTGAGGTATGTTTTGGAAATAGATCATTGCGAAATATACGATCTTTGTTATCTAAATAAGACAACTTCGTGGCAGTATACGGTGTTATCACTGTTATCATCTGTAAATTCACCTGGAATTTTGTCCTTGAAATGTGATATAACTAGAATGTTTATTAATATTTTTACTATTATTCGGCATGCTTACATCCTCTAATATTCCCTCTAAGAAAATGTAAACAAAAGATAAATATTTCCGTTGCCAGAAATTCTCCAGTCTGAACAAAGTCATAACTTTCAATCTGATCCATAACTGGAGCGAGGTTATAGCACGGAAAAAATGATTTTCTATAGATTATAATGCTCATGACATTTTTCCCAAATGGATAACTGCAGCTCCAGAGCTAATAATAGCACTTTGAAGTATCTCTATTTGAAGATGTAAAAGTAAAAATAAAGACTGTTTAAATTGTCCACACCTGGAGGACATTGTGGATCATACGGTCATTTTCCCATTTGACTTAATTCGACCATCTCTTACCATGCAGTAAAACTTTCTTACGTTCATACCTTCATTTTGAAATCACTACGTGGCCAATTTAAGTAATCTTTTTAGATTATTCATGAACAGAATTGTTAACAATCTCCCAACGATTATATAGACAAATACATATGGTTTACAGTAGACATATTATAGATTTCAACCTTTTCAGTTCGCGAATGATTGACATATGGTTAACTTATTCGACTTTAAGTGCCACGTACATGCCATAGAGCTACAATATTCCTGCTTCAACAAAAACACTACTGCCATCTTGTCTTCATTTAAATTCTGACGTAGCTCAGACCTCGGGCCGATTACCAAACACTGATTGCCAACATCGCATCGACTACACCTCAATAAGGTATATAGATAAGTAATTATATACATATGGTTAGTTTTATTTTAGTTTCATAAATTATTTCTAATTAAGTTCAGCTACATATGCGTTCAATTATTCTGGTGTAGTCAATGTCCCAGATTGTACTTAGCATGGCTGGTCTGTGGCAGATGAATCAATGGCCCTAATATGATTCTGCAGAGAACATGACAAAGTTAATTATAATCTCAACATGCTGTGGGAAGAATGTAGGCGTGTAAGGTTGTAAGCCAGTTACTAACAGGAGGGAGATTGATCCTTATTTGATTGTGTAAGTTAACGACAACACTTCTCCGTTCATAATTCCTCGGAGAGCCAGTCTGATAAAACAATTGCGCATGACAAATTAAACCAATTACTTGACCTATACTGAGAAAGTCATGACCGGTATACTTGTAGTTGGAACTAATTCGGTATGTATTTCTGCACCAAATCTTAAAGCAAATGTCTCAATGATGGAAGGTCATTCAATAATTTGGTACATATGAAGTTGAAGATTCGAGGAGTCTAGACATATTTTCATCACATCATTCTGCAGTTTACCAGACAATTGTAATAATTATCAAAGTATTATCAAAG
>JAODAG010261042.1:0-13004 GCA_027574785.1 Orphnurgus asper | reverse complement strand
GGCCTAGGGCCTAGGCTAGCTTGGAAATTGGAGATTTGTGTAATATGTGTAACATGATTGGTCTAAACGTGTAGGGTAACAAAACAATAGTTTCACTCGAACTTACACTTACTGCTTAGGTGAGTCAGATTTCACTTTCACTGTTTCAGTAATTATTGTTAATACATGTTGTTACTTTGGCTAGGATACAGCATTCCCCTAATATTTGTGGCCCCATTTTCGTGCACTAGGGCTATGCATAATTTTGTTACGGGCCTAGGCTTGTTTAGTATGACATAATTTACTCTTCTTAGTCACAGTCTTACTATCATAAGACTCGTACAATACACACAAGTAACATACTACTACTACTAGTTCTAGGCTAACCACATTAACAAATACAGTGTTAGTAACTAACACTGGTGTTATTAACACTGTGAAAATATAGCTAACAACCAGGCTACATACATTACAGTAGCACATACTGAACCATTCATTACATTACCACTGTAATAATACTATGCAGAAACACTACAGCTTGTTACAACCTACAGTTAAAACTAACTTGCAGAACTAGGCTAGGCCAATGTTAATGACATAGCCCAGCCTGCAGTACTAGTTCTTTCGTTCAAGAAAGCACTTAACCAACAGTATATCCGACATGGAACGTATGATATTGAATATATGGTTTTATAGAGTAAGTGTCATTTGGACGTTTGTGATATCTAACGAATTTAATTCACATTTTTGTCTCACCTTGGCATATTGTTAATGTTGTTGGGTTTACCGTTACGTGGTCGTCTAGTATCACTTCGACTCATCGTGGTAGGCAGGCAGACCTAACTTACTGTTATAGTGTATCTAATCAGTTTTCAACCAGATATTTCAGACCAAATCTACATTGATCGCACTGATTTCATCTCCAAATGTTGCATGGTGGCCTGGAAACAGAATTCCGAATTGAAATGTCCAAACTTGTAACGTCGTTCTACAAAATATGCGGAATAAATCTCCTTGGTAAAACTGTTCGCGGGTTTGTAGTATATTGCTAGTAGTAGTAGTAGGTAGTACACATGAGTTTAGTTTGCCCGGGCGGATTAATTTGTTTTGGTGAAGCGTCCACAAACTGGTGATGGTAAAAATATTATTAATGTAACATTTTCCACAAAATTATAACTAAATGATCATCAATTAAGGAACATAATAACAATTACAAGTATGTGTGTGTTAGAAAAGACCATTTACAATATTTTCTCAGGTTTTCCTTGCTTTGTTTTGGTACTAAATTTGAGCGACTGTGTTGACTATCATCCCCAAAGCCGTAAAGAGGTCAACTCGGGGTAATGTTTTCAGCAGAAATGCGGCGAAAGCGTTCAGTTAATGCGTCACCATCAGAGTGAGGGATTCCCAAGTATTTTCAATTAAACTCCATAAGTTAGTCGGGGAGGCAATAGCAATATACATTGTCAGATTAAGTTAGATGCTTTTGTACATTACTTTAAGTCACATTGTGCTTCAACCTAGAGTTGCTTCAACAATCGAGACGTTAAAAGTAAGTCATACCTCTTTTCTTGTTGGTAAACAATGTCTTCGGCTGCCGTTTGACGTCATTTCAATAATATCCTCTGATCTTTTTTTGTATAGAGGCGTTAAAGGGGAAGAAAATTTATAAATTTTAAAATACACATTTCGCAGAGTTTCAAGAAAGACACTCGTTTGGTCTAAATCCCAGCTTCATACCTTCTACAAATATAATATAATATAAAATATTGAAATTTATTCATTTTTAATTAATAAGTATATGGTGGTTGTCATCGTTAACGAACACATTAGTTGTCTTTGTTTTACGGTTTGAGGTTTTTCCGAAGCACAAATCATGTAGCGAAAGTTTTATTACGACAGAGTAGCTACATTGTATATGTTTGCAAACTAGTACAGCAAGCCATGATACGGTGCTATAATTTTCCAAGTTTAAATCAAATCCTTTCAATTATATTACAAAACCGAAACTAATTTATGAATTGGTCAATATAACGAAAATGATCACGTTATTGCGCGAATTGTTGTTTTTTCTTTAAATATAATTAACACATTCACAATAATTTATATCTGAAACTTGGGAACAGTTTAGATGGGATTTAAACCAATTATAGTGTCATTTGAATTCTGTCTCCGGCTCCTCCATCACATTGTTTATTGCTGTTAGTAATACATTCTAGCCTTTGGTTCGATCCCTTTTAATTTACACCGTAAACACACTGAGTGAATAACCAAGTTCACATGTCTAAAGAAAAAAGATTTATATTATTAATAATTACATATTAATATTGTTATAATGTAACAGTAGGTTAGCCTACATTTATGACAAGGCGTATAACAAACCACGTGGCGTGGCGTACGATTGTTCTTGCGCGTTCGCGCGCATCCTAGATTTGTTTCTCGATACTGCGTTGAGCTGGGAAATTCGTCACTACAGTTAATTAAAGACATCCAAGTTTTCAGTTTCGTGTTCTACATCAGGCCACGGATCATGTGAGCTGGAGTTGCCAGTTTCAGTCATTGCTCGACCACATTGAATAGTATGCAGTGACTTTAATGAACCTACAATTTTTGGAATGATATGTATGGCATATTTGGTACAATTTCTCAGACCGAATTTCTCAAACCGAATAGTAAAATTCTTCAATGGACGGTCATATATAGGCCTACCGCGATCTCAAATGTAAAAAAAATCACGGAGCCTTCATGGGCTTCTCCGGGGCCCTCATTATGGACATAGCCCGCAACGGAGGGAACTCATGGGGCAACATTTGAGCCAATTTGGAATTCCTGCTGCATCTAGTATATTTGTCATGGCCAACCCATTGGTTTTGTTTTCTAACGCATCATCGAAAGTAGCCTACTTACCCATGGACCTGTATGATGGACTAGTTTTTTTTTATGTGGCCGTTTTCGGCCTTTTGGCTAAGATCATTTGTAGCATAATTATGTTGTGTTAAGGACGGGCCCGCACTATTAATGGTGGGCGGCATGTCTTCCAACAGAGCCATGCGCTTACACTTTATGTGGCACTACACCCGCCCAATGATCTTTAGCCTTAGCAGCCCAATCGAAGTAGGGATTGGGGCTGAGAAGTTGGTCAGTTGGCTTTTGAAGCCGTGGCCTATTTTTGGTTTGGTTTAGATCCCAGATTCTTTCTTGGGAGGGTTTCAAGTCTTAAAAAAAATTATGTATTAATCTGCAGACAATTACATAGAAGCTACTCTCCGAATTAAATAGCTACTACGAAACTGACGTCAATGTAACAACAACACATATTATGACCCAATGTTATATCTCAGCAACAGCGGCAAAATATGAAACTGTGATAGTAGATTTTTTTTCTGGGTCACATAAGCCCGTGATTTAACTTTTTCAATTTGGTGGGCCACTTTAAGTTAACCCAATGTTCTAAATTGTTTACACCCATTTTCTTCATGGAAACACTGAAAACGCATTGATGGAAAATAGTAACCATGTAACATTGTAATCACATGCGTCTCGGCCTTGCTAAACAACTCCTACACCCGGCAGAAAACATATGACAATTAAACGAAATGAGAAGGCACTGCAAAAACATATAACTTCACTTGACTTGAGGGTGATCGAGGTGTCAGGTTATCAGTTTTCCTAGTGGAATTATTTCTTGCCTGTCATGATGATAATATTATTCCCTCGGATCAACTGACCCGAGACTATTATACTTTTACTTCAATTCAAATTCCGGGTCAACGTGACGGCCCGGTAACTTACCGAATGATCCGTCTCCATTCACAAAATAAACTACCTACACCCGGCTTCAATTTTTAACTTTCCAAATCGGGCAGATTGTAATTATAGTTAGAGGGCTTTTTTGTGAACGGTCATGACCATGGAGCGACCTTTGCAAAGTTTCGAGTAAATCCAAAGCATCCGACCCGGTTCTTCAAAATCGCTTTCACAAGTGAATCGATTTTAACTTTATATTTCCGTGCTCTTATTTACCGACGGTTAAACGGGGTATGTGGGATTCAATGAGAAAACAATAAAGCTTTACCACGGGTGACAGTTTATTATGAAAACAAAAGAAATGTTGAATTTAACCTTTCGGTATCTGAAAACATCACCCCGGATCGGGTTTGTGACCCCGAGGACTACCCCTAGCACTGCACTTCCGCATTGTGTAAGCTGAGTCAACCGGGAACGAACTGAGTGATATATTTAATTAGCGATTATAGGGATGTCATTCATTTGTGTGGTACTGGTCCTTGTAGTAAGCAAGTTAAATGTGGAATATGATCGTGTACGATTTCAGTGCAAATCTAACGGATCGTAAAGATAATTTCGACTTTATATGTGGAACCACTTTTGTCTTTTGAATGGTATTTTCTCATTTTATTGGAGCGAATTAGTACTACTTAGTAGTAGTAGTAGTAGTAGTAGTAGTAGTACTAGTACTAATGTTCTTATATTAACTAACTACAAGTTACTTACAAATACAATACAACGGTTACAACGGGAGTTCCAACGCTTAGGAGTTTCAATGCTTACCAGCGAGAGCGTTATGTAACGATAAGTGTACGGTTTACTGGCAGTGACAGTAAGGCTTAGTTATTTGGACGGTAACTTTACTTTTTACAACCAAGTGTAAATTCTGGCTAGGTCTTCCAGCTGTGCCAGGGCTGTGGTTAAGACATTACCTAGGCTGAGTTAGCCTAAGCTAGCCGATTTCCGTACAACCAACTACTGAGTTAGGCGAGTACTACTATTATTAAGTTGTACAGCCACACCAAGTTCAACCACAACAAGTTAGTGAATGCCACTCAAGTCATGAATATCCATCTGACAAGTGACAGTAGACTGAGCAGTAAGGTTGCACAAGTGGCAAATATTCGTGCAATAAGTGAAGTAATACTACTGACTATGTACATGAACTGAAGTAGTACTAGTCCTAGTTTAACTAGTTACCAAACATTAGGCCTAGCCCGGCCACACTGCCACAGTCTAGTCGTATAGAACTTACTACTTTTATAATTGTACTATTAATAACAATTTTAACTATAGTGTTATAAATGCAGACCTACCTAGTACTAGTAGTACTTACTAACACTGTAAGTGTAAGTTACGTGAAACTGGTAATATTATAGTAATAACTAATAATATAGTGGTACTGGTAGTACTAGTAGTAGTAATATTACAGTAGTATTATGATATGAATTATGTTATATCATCGTATTTGTGTAAAAATGTCATTGTATCTAGTAAAAACATAGTCGGTTTTCAATGGATTTAAGCTGTGATTTATTTATTTTTTGTGTATCAATTGATTTCAATTGTATTTGCAATGACTGCGCTCAGCGCAGCTGAAATGTAGTAGGATGATACCATTGCGAAGTTACAAGTTACTTTTTGCCAATGCGGCGTTTTGTTTCCATGAAAAATAATAGGTGATCCTGGCATATATGTTCACTTTTTTTATCGTTGCTGAAATATAAAATGTTGGAAAGTGAACATTTATTAATTAATTATATTCCGATGGCACCGTATATGACTGTCATGTTATCGTTGACCACTTGCCTTCTTTTTCTTTGATTTTACATTAACGTTTTTGCTGTTGCGCACAATTACATGGCAGCATTTTATTCTGAGTACTAGTACAGAACCAAGTACATAATCTTCCTATTTGCAGATGTAGGGTACTACATCGATAAACAAAATGGGGCAAGGCCAATTCGACTATGAAAGTCATATCCTAATACCGAGAAATCTACAAAAAATAGGGTGCATGCCTCTAATTGCCTGCCCCCAATCCATCACTGGTCATGTCATTCATTAACTTGGCTGCTCTCTTTGATTTGTTCTAGATCTAGCATTGTAGTACTAGCATCAGTTTCCATTCATAAACATATGGCGTGGGCCTTGGCCCTAAATCAACTGTTTGCTAGGCAAGTTAGTGTTATTTACAAAGTGATTGTCTTCAATCAGTCAAGGCAATTAATGTATCCTGGCCTAGTTAGTAGTACTACTAATGAAGTAGGTCCTCCTAAGTCCAGCTCTTTGTTTTGAATCAAACTGTAAGCAGAATGTTATGGATCAAAATGTAAACGGAGGTCACAGAAAGTGCATTTTACTAGTTGTGGTATCCAAACTGACTGCCAGTGACCCCTATAATTAATAAACAAAGTGAATATTGAACCGAATCGCTAAACACCATGGAAGAATGAACTCCTGCAGTGCCCAGGGCTTGGTCAATGGAGTGGACACTCTGGGCAATGCTCTAGCATACTGTATGTGTGTACTATTAGCCTAAGGATATAGATGGCACAGAAGTATTTGAGATGGTGGCTGCTGTATTATTTGTTTATTGAGGCCGATCCTGTTTGGCCTAGACCTCAGAATCTAGTCTTTCATCACCCAAAGTCCAAAGGCCTTGTTAGGATTCCAATAGTTACAGTACTACATATACCTAAGTACTGTTAGAGATTACTTAAGGTGTCGCTCTATATAGGTACCCTTCCACCCTAAAATTACTGGTGTTCTTGCGTTGTGGTCGAATTGAAAAATTTATTGAGAACTGCACGATGTACAACGTACAGTGCTAGCTTCATTGACAGAACTACGATTACTTCCGAGAGGAAAGCCTTGATTTAATTGGCTTAGGCAGTGGAGACGTTCACTGCGACCCCTCTTGAGGACTGGGAATCGTAACTGGGAAGCGGCTCGCGATTTCTATGTCCTACCATTGACTGTACCAACACCGTGCAGGTTACGGTGGTAGCAATTGTTTTATTTTTTAGCATTTTTTGGTGCTTAAATATATAATTTAATAATCCACCATTAAACTTTTAAATAATAATTACCTAAATAGAGTTGCCAGGGCAGTGGTGTTACAAACTTGCAGAGTTTCTATAGTTGGAACAATTAAAGCACCTAACAAGAGGCTATAGAATTCTGGCAAGTTTTGAGATTCTGGCAAATTTTAAGATTTTCTACTGGTTTATTAGGTTTTTTTTTTTGTAGGGTCATGTTTGTCATAATTTCTTAGTTAAACCTGTTGCTGAGGTAATTAAGTGGATTGCTGTAAGGGGCCAAAACAAAAATTGTTATCCAGGTTACAGAATAATGTAACGGATTCAAAAGTACATCTCGGGACGTCACAAATCACGAGGGTTATAGAAACTTAAAAATTCAGCCTGGAAATTGGTGATGATAATTCAGGTAAATATTACACGACCCGTTGGCCTGTTTTGGTTTACTTTTGACGACAAGTCCCGTTGCGTTGTCATTTCATTTTGACTGCAGGAAGTACTTCTTACACTGGCAGGATGTCAGGTAAGACCCTACAATCATTTATTCGACAGCCTTCGGTATATCTACAGTTGCACATCCATCCGATGGGCAATCTACACGGAAGTGGTGGGGGGTGGGCCAGGCTGGTAAAATCAAAGTATTATAACAACGATTCCCTGGAAATGGTTGTAAAAACTTAAAACAGAGACACAATCACAAGTTTGCCCCTCACGTCCACTGGCATTTTATTTTCTGCGGTTGCTCATGGTACATCGGAATTTGGGTGAAAGGTACATATTTATATATTTATTTATGTTTTTAAATATATTTATAATTACATATATATTTATATGTATATATACACATATATATATATATATATTATACGTACAGTATTGCGGTGTTGGACTCTATATAAGAACCTATACTATAATGTATAATTAGTTTTCTGCACAGTACCCTATTAACTAGTCAACCCAATCGGGGAGTAGGACAAACTAGTAACTTAATAGTCACTCAATTAATAATGTTGACAATGCATTATTTTGTGTTAACATGCTTGTTTTATGAAATTGACGGTACGACATTACATTGCTGTACATTGTACTGTTAATGGTAATTTGGTATGTAGTCCATGTAAGACCACCTCAAATATGGTACGTGTGTATACATGTGTAGTTATACTAGACTATTCCATAACCATATACATGCTCATGTATTAATGTGTCCTATATTCAGCATGAGGTGGTCTTAATTGAACTGGTACTGTACATGTATACCGGTAATTCTGTCTTCTTTTCATTTACAGCTATCTTGTACGTTGTCGAGGTGATTATGTAACTACAGTCGAAGATGACTTGCTGTGTAATGGATTACGGTTCCTGTATATGACGTACTTGGCTCGGAGGTGCTCCCCTTATGATATCGGAAACCGAATACGGGGGACGCATTCCTAGAATTTTTTTTCCTGTGCAATTTTAGTATTTTACATATATATATATATATGTATATATATGTAGCCAGTGAGGTCCATTCAGTAAACCATGACAACTGCGGATAGAGATTCGGACTATGACGACGAGGACTTTGCGCCCCAAAATGGATCTATCGGTGCTAGACCGAAAGACGACCTGGAGACGGATCGGTACGGATTTACAGGAGGCACCCAGTTTATGAAAGAAGGGTAGGTGTCATATTATGAGGATTGTTTTAAAACCACACCAAAAAAAATTACCAGTGCAGAAATAGTTAAGGAATGTAGCGGTATACTGCAACCACAACGTGCGTACCGCTAAAGGGGTCAGATTTGATCCTAGTAATGTTATTTTCTTTTGTTTCGTTTGCTGCAGTCACATGCATTGTTTCCATTCGGCCAATATCTGTTCCCCTGTAAATGTGAGGTCAATTGTGTATTCAGAGTCCCCCCCCCCCCGACTCGCACCCAAACAAAGTGACAGGCGTGCTTAGTGGAAAATTGTGGATTTCTTGAGCATGCTAAGTAAATCTCTCGGAGCTGGAGGCTGGTTAAGGACAATTCTAGTGCGGTCGGTTGGTTTTCCACGGTGTTTTGCGATTCGATTTCCGTTGGGCGGATTTAATTCTGTGTAGTAAGCAACACCTTACGCTCAGAACCGCTGCAGTGCAGTGGTGATGAACAGGTTCCCTCGGTCGAAGATAGAGGTACATTCACACTCACGTCCGTCGGATGGGACATTAAATGCCTCGCGGGTTCCGGGAGCAGGATGGGATGGGCAATTCTACGTGTTGCAAATACAAACGCATTTTATACTGCTTACTTTACCCTCGGACTTTGATTGTCGCGTCTACATGATTACACCATTTAGCACGTCGAGGAAGTTCCAAGTGTATGACATTATTTACTTTGGTATGAATCTCCGGAATGCAAATTGACGTTTCTAGTAAGTGCTCGCACAAGTTCTTGCGGCTCCCCACGTTTTTCAACCGACACTCCTGCACGACGGAAGTGAGTCCGTCGTAGCAAAGGGTGGTGCGGTGACGGCCGCATTCATCCGAACCAGTCAGGATCGGTGGTGGATCGGAGGTGGCTTGAGTAAGTGAAATTATATGGCACGAGCTACGAGATCCTTACGAACAGTCCCTTATGCTGTCTAAAAAAGAAACCGATGTACTTTATAAAGAAGACAATGGGAGAGGCTGTATTTGTTGAACAGATACTGTATAATGTTACAGAGACATGTGTACAGTCCCTACAGTATCTGTACGGATAGTCAATATTTCATGTAATTTGGATATTTTGGGTGACTTTCTCACCTTGGGTATTACAGTACCGAGGTGATAAGTGAGGTATTTTTACCTATACTTCTTTAACGTACTGAATACCGTTCATGGTTATCGATTACAGTAAGTGCCGTACGTACAGTATATGTATGTACTTCGTTCTTTAGATTCATGATAGTAAAACGTGTGTATGTAGATAATAGCCTATACACTAACTTATATACATACTGTATATTCATAAACAGTGAATATCCTATATCTGAGGTGGTCTTACATATTCCTCCGTACAACCACATCGCGTGAGGTTGCAAACCTTCCTGCTACATAAAGTCCCAACTTCCTGCAAGAATGATTCACTTTAGAGGATGTCTAAAATCTCACTCGGACACTTGTAGCTGTAGCCTGTCCCTCTCCTCTGTGTCGTTGTTAAGAAAGGTACGGTTTCATGCGATCATCCCAGAAGCATTTTAAAATAACACGCGTACAGCAGGGGGGAAGTTTATCGTAGTCCCCTGGATGATGGTACAATTTGTTTACTTTATAAAGTGCCTCTTAAAATCTTTTGTGAAAAAGTTCTTGTTTATAGGATCTTTCCTGCCACCATTAAGATGGTTGACCCGCTTCTGGTGCGTTTATGCATTTTTAAACAGTTTATGCATCCGACCTGTGGAGAGCTGTTTACAAACTCGTCTTGACTGGTGCACTTGGAGATCGACACTGCACTGCTTACCCATACATTTTTTTTTTGGTCGCTCTCTGATGAGTAAATCAATGTGCCAAGGCTGACAACAAACTACAGTAGACATATCTGGCCATAATTGATTTTATGCAGACACATGACTTGTAATGCGGAGAAGTTGAAAGGAATGCGGTTTCGGTGTACAGAGGAAGAATTCTCAGTTTGAATTGGATGACAGTAGCTTTCTTCCAAATCTGACCTTTAAACCCGAATAAGAAGCGTCTCGGGCTCATAAAAACACCCTGTCCGTATTGTGATCGTGGATGAGCACCGGGCTTTAAACAAGCCGTCTCTCTTCGACCAATATTCAGAAGTTGATGAGAGGGGCATGTGAACCACACAACCAATCCTGCTCCTGCGACTGGCATTTACCATTCCCACCCGACGGACAGGAGTGTACCTCGATATGAGTCTCAAAGACAAGAGTACTACTGACCACACTCTCAATCACTACAGTTGGCCACACTCTCACCACATGGCCTCACTCTTCCCACATGGCCACACTCTTCCCACATGGCCACACTCTCACCACATGGCCACACTCTGACCACATGATCACACCCTCACCACATGGCCACACTCTCACCATGTGGCCACACTCTCACCACATGGTCACACTCTCACCACATGGCCACACTCTCACCACATGGCCACACTCTCACACGTGGCCACACTCTCTCTCACCACATGGCCACACTCTCACACGTGGCCACACTCTCACCACATCTACTGTACATTGTTAGTTATTGCAGTTGATACCGAAGTCATTCCATGAGGCTAATTGCCAGATGCTAATTTATAGTATTTTTCAGTTGGTGTTCCTTATCATTCAAACTATATGACATGGACATGTAGCATGTTTTTACCTTACTGGTTGAGTTATCAGCACATTACCTTAACACGATCGTCCTAATCAACTGAACATGTAAAATGGCACAAACAAACAACGCGGGCAGTTGAGGACAACGAGAAGTAAAACAGCTTTTGTCGACTGACCTTTATTGTGCAAATTTACAAAAGGGATGCTTGAGCCTAGTACTATATAGTTAAACTCCCTCCTGAAGTAATATGATAAAAGTGTTTATTTTCAGTTTTGGTTATCGTTTGCTTGGTGTCGCCCTATTGCGTTTTACATGAGTAACAATCACATCATGTTTGCCCGATGTAGTATCAAGTCTCTGTTTTATGAGGTTTAATCGAAAGTGTGGTTTCTTTCAAGTGCCAATTAAGCCCACGTTTGCACTCCGTCCGGTATTTGCAAGCTGCTGTAGCAATAATTGACTGAGAAGTACAGGCTGCACTAATCAGTTATACTGTTATGTTCTTGGGTGCTTTAATCAAAAAGTCACATGCTTCTTTGATCACCTTGGAATTGCTGTCGTGTTCACGTGGAGCTTTTAGTTTGTATAGCGTCTCTGCCGCCCGAGTCGGAATCTCGATGGGGCCAGATTTCGCTCTCTCTTTTTTCACCGCGTTCAGATATTCCGACAATCTTTCCAAATGTTATAAACATGTTTGCGAGAACTATGGCAGCATAGTGCGGGTATTCTCCAAGCAGGTACGTCTGGAAGAATGGAATGTTTTCAAACTACATCGAAAATGTTTAATTCAAAAGCATCCATTTTCCGTTTGCGATTACATGTTTACAGGGATACATCCAGCCTGTTGAGCTTCAACACGTAACAAATAACAGAACGTGTCGTAAAAATAATTCATTGCATGTGATATCCTCTCTTTAAACGTTAATTATTGACTTTCCATTGTTAGGATTGAGAAAGGATGCAAAACGAATCAGTATCTTTCGGTTATTGTTGCATTCTTTGTCCCCAATGAGATGAGCCCCCGGCGATAATAGTAGCAGGCGTCATTGCCCGACATTCACAGGACTCATTTGGTACTCAGCCGGGGTGGGGGGGAGAAGCTCCCGTGAGGTACGCAGGACACTTCACCCGTCTTGATTCATTGGCAGGAATAACGAAACGTTCAGCGTCGTTGCAAGAGTGGACAATTGGTGCAGAAATGGCGTCGTCGATCGATGGGAAACTAAATCGTGGGAAGAGAAGAGACAAAATGTCGTTACTTTCAAATTTCAAGGTTTCCTCCAGAAAGTTGTCTAACCATCCAGCTAAAACTTAAACTGAGAAGGGGTAATATCCCACCTTGCCTTGGAATGGTGGTGGGGGGAGGGAGGTTGGTCCAATCCCATATCCCTCCCTAGGCTAGAAACCCTGTTGGTGATAATTAATCGGCTACTTCTAGAACATAGCAAACCTCATTATGCATGTCATAAAATCCCCTACTTTAGTAGAATTGCAGATTGCAGAGTAGAGATATGTAATAATCAAAAGTAGACTATTATAAACAATGCACCATGGACCATGTATTGCATAGGCAAAGCACGAAATGTTAAAATGTGTAAATCAGAGGCTACCAGGTGCATTGTTCTGCTAGTCTGTTCCGCCAGGTATTTTGGTGCTATAGTTATGACGCTGGGCATCACTCCGTTCTATGACATCATAAAAGTAACAATTATTACCAATTTCAGGTAGTTGTGTGAACACAAGGCCATTGATTGGTTAATCAATTCTGAAATGTTCGTATCTCCACAACTCGTTTCCTTGCATGCAACACCATGCAAGGCTGCAAGAAATACTACAGTTCAAACGTTGAACACACTGTCCTACCTTTTTTTTCCCCCCCCTACAATTTTGATTTCAAA
>JAODAG010260931.1:0-13004 GCA_027574785.1 Orphnurgus asper | reverse complement strand
TTGCATTATGGTTGAATATATATGAATCTTCATTATAGTTGAATCTTGCATCATGGTTGGAATATATGAATCTTGCATGATGGTTGAATATATGAATCTTGCATGATGGTTGGATAAAAATATGAATCTTGCATTATGGTTGAATATATGAATCTTGCATTATGGTTGAATATATATGAATCTTGCATTATGGTTGAATATATATGAATCTTGCATTATGGTTGAATTCTTGCATCATGGTTGGAATATATGAATCTTGCATTATGGTTGAATATATGAATCTTGCATGAAGGTTGAATATATGAATCTTGCATGATGGTTGAATATAAAAATCTTGCAAATTATGGTTGAATATATGATTCTTGCATTATGGTTGAATATAAGTAATAGAATGCTGGGGTGATGCTTCTATCTAAAGTAACTTCTCATGACTGTATGTTACACATTCTCTAGTACTTATTATTACATGCAGTGAGATCTTTAAGTTTATACACGTGTGCTAAATATAATGTTCTTCTATTGTCAATGCAGGCCTCAGGGAAATTATTCTTGGTTGTACAAATGAAAACTTTGGTTATCTGAAAAGAAAAAATGCAGTTTACAAGGTAGTAAAATTGTTAAAGTAGATGTGTGAGTATTAAAATGACAACCTCATTATCCACTCACCTCAGAGGTAAACTCCGCATTGCAGTGCTAATACATACTGTATTATATGGTTGAATATAGAGATAAAACTCATCTCAGAGATGGAAACTTATCTCAGAGATTAATCTCATCTCAGAGATGAAACTCATCTCCAGATGTTAAACTCATCTCAGAGATAAAACTCATCTCAGGGATAAAACTCCTCATCTCAGAGATGAGACGAAGCTCTCGTCTTGGACATAAACCTTGATCTATACCAGAGTTGGTCAAAGTAGGTGAGTTGTACAGTAACCTTGTTATTCACTGTGAGTTGTGTCAGGAAATGAAAATGTTCTGAAGATATTTTCCTCTGAATTTCCTGCAGACGTTGTATCAACGGGGTTGCCACACGACGGAGCAGTTTGCAGATGTCCTGAGAAAGGTACCAAGTTTGTTTTATCTCGCTGGTTTGTCAAGACATTTACTTGTGTGAGATACTAATGTCTGTTTAATTAACCCTTTTAATAAAGCCTATCAAAGTTAACATTATCTATTAAACATTAACCTATGCAATATATATATATAAATGCAATATCATTGTTGGATGCTCACTTTGCTTGTGGTCCTGCTCTGGATTTGTTTGGGTTGTTATGCTGAAAGCATCAGGGTCCTATGGATATTCAGGTTGGCATATATTAGCGAATGTGTATGTGTATGTGTGGACACTTTATCTGAAGGACTGAAAGTCTGTTTCTGTTGGGACCTGGTGCAGTGATTCTCTGTGGTCCAGGCAAGATGCCTGTTTATTTTGTGCAGCTCGCATTCAAAGAAAACATAACAATTGCTATTTCCCCAAAACCGTATGATATATTGACTTTATATGTAGATACAGGTAGTCAATTGTAACATTTTCAGTGCCATTTTTTAATTTTGCTGATTTAATACTTCAATAATAACCTTCAATTAACTCAATTAACTCGATACACAATATGAAATGTTTTGTCTTCCTGACATGTTTCTGTTGAACCAATTTTACCCCAATATATTGGTTTTCCTTTCCAACATGTGCAGTACTAATTCCACTGTGACAACCACCACAAGGCCATGAGTTTGTAGTTTTAGTAGCTTACGACTGGTTCTGAGAGTGTCAATTATGCCAAGTTTATGTAGTATAGGCCTAGGCCAAACCAGTTTTGTTAAATCCCAAACTTGCCCAGTATCGATTCTGAGTCTGAAGATAAAAATCAAAGTTGTCGTCATCACTTCCTCCATCAGCCATTTTCTAGAACGAAATCCGTCAGAGCGGTAGCGTCGTTTTAGAATCCTTTTTCAATGGTAAATACCTTCGATGCTTACACGGTAGCCTGGTTGGAATCGTTTTGTCGCGTTAGTTTTAGCCTTCTACAGGGGCTCTTGTACATGCTGGCTAAAAAATTGTAAGTCAAGTTATTTGTTTAATTGTTGTTCTTTTTCTTTTCCAGATACGTGAGGAATTAACAAGGAGAAAAAATCTTGGTCAGGATAGCATCAGAAGAAGAAATGAAGTTGCAACTCATTACACACCGCTGCATCAACATCTCTATACATTACAGGTATGACTACGAATCCTTCCCCCCTCCCCAGAGTTTAGCTGGGAGACTTTACAGTTACTGAGTTCGTTTGTAGTATGTTTATGATATTCTTTAGATGGGAAACCTTATAGTTACTGAGTTCCTTGGTGATATTTATATGATATTCTTTAGGTGGGAGACCTTATAGTTACCGAGTTCATTGGTGATATATTTATGATATTCTTTAGGTCGGAGACCTTACAGTTACCGAGTTCGTTTGTAGTATGTTTATGATATTCTTTAGATGGGAAACCTTATAGTTACTGAGTTCCTTGGTGATATTTATATGATATTCTTTAGGTGGGAGACCTTATAGTTACCGAGTTCATTGGTGATATATTTATGATATTCTTTAGGTCGGAGACCTTACAGTTACCGAGTTCGTTTGTAGTATGTTTATGATATTCTTTAGGTGGGAAACCTTATAGTTACTGAGTTCCTTGGTGATATTTATATGATATTCTTTAGGTGGGAGACCTTATAGTTACCAAGTTCATTGGTGATATATTTATGATATTCTTTAGGTGGGAGACGTTATAGTTAATGAGTTTGTTGGTAGTATGTTTATGATATTATTTAAGTGGGAGACCTTATAGTTACTGAGCTCATTGGTAGTATGTTTATGATATTCTTTAGGTGGGAGACCTTATAGTTACCAAGTTCATTGGTGATATATTTATGATATTCTTTAGGTGGGAGACGTTATAGTTAATGAGTTTGTTGGTAGTATGTTTATGATATTATTTAAGTGGGAGACCTTATAGTTACTGAGCTCATTGGTAGTATGTTTATGATATTCTTTAGGTGGGAGACCTTATAGTTACTGAGTTCATTGGTGATATATTTATGATATTCTTTAGGTGGGAGACCTTATAGTTACTGAGCTCATTGGTAGTATGTTTATGATATTCTTTAGGTGGGAGACCTTATAGTTACTGAGTTCGTTGGTAGTATGTTTATATTCTTTAGGTGAGAGACATTACAGTTACTGAGTTCGTTGGTAGTTTGTTTATTATATTCTTTAGGTGGGAGACCTTATAGTTACTGAGTTCGTTGGTAGTATGTTTATTACATTCTTTAGGTGGGAGACCTTCTAGTTACTGAGTTCGTTGGTAGTATGTTTATGATATTCTTTAGGTGGGAGACCTTATAGTTACTGAGTTCGTTGGTAGTATGTTTATTATATTCTTTAGGTGGGAGAGACCTTACAGTTACCGAGTTCGTTGGTAGTATGTTCATGGTAGTCTATAATTGGGAGACCTTATAGTTACTGAGTTCGTTGGTAGTATGTTTATGATATTCTTTAGGTGGGAGACCTTATATTTACTGAGTTCGTTGGTAGTATGTTTATGATACTCTTTAGGTGGGAGACCTTATATTTACTGAGTTCCTTTGTGATATTTTTATGGTATTGTCAAGGTGGGAGACCTTATATTCCTAACACCTATAGCCATTGAATCTGGAGAATGTTTCTTCTTGCAGGATTCCTTCCTGTCGCCGTGGTTTAAGCAGCTCGTCGGGTATGCCTCGAGGGATGATGCAACGGCAGAGGAGTTGGTCAAGAGGGTTGCCTCAGAAACTGGTTCGTTTGCTACACCCTGATATTCTGGGAGAGAATTCAATCATGTATGCCAGTCTTCGAAATAATACCATCCTGATGATTCCTGTCATGTAGTCAGTGACAAATCAGTGTCAAGTCATAATTGCAGGTTTAGTGGTCCTCTAGAAGAGAGTTGTAAGACATGGTTCATGACACAAATCAGCCTCTTTCAGTGGATAACTATGCAATACTTGGTGCGGCCCTTAATGGTTTCTTACGTGTCCAATTATTGGAGTCGTAACTGGAACTACGGATTTTAGAGTATATGATTGTAGTCTGCATTATTATACTGTAGTGCGTATGGTGATTAACAGTCTGTGTGATTATAGTCTATAATGGGTGCATGGACATAAGTCGATGCGATTATTACGGCACGATCTACTCATGCGTGTACTGATCCCAGGGATGGGCAGTGTAGCGACTATTTCTCGCTGGATTTCCCCTTTTAGATTATCAGATTTAGTAGTATACATAATGTATCCCAATAAGAGATTTCGTTGGGAAGGGATCTGTTTGCCTCACCATTTGCGCAAGTTTTATTATGGGGGTTATTTGAAACTTGTAGAAATTGTTTGCGTGTCTCTCCTGATGCGGTCAGGCTTAGGCTAGACTAGCCTTTAAGGGTGGTTATGCACGCGATGTTTTTCCGGGTCTGTGAAGTACATGCAGCGACGGTCTCTCTAAAACATTCATCATCCAGACCCCAGTCCGTAACACAAAACATGGGGTCACTAAAACCATATCCAGTAATAAACAAACACCCCTTGACTATAATGACCATTTTGCTCCAGATTGCTAGGTGTGGTGACAGTTGACAAACAACCAACTTTAGAGAAGGATTCCAGTTGTATGCCAATCAAGTTCACATGGTTTCCTAAAACCCTATATGATTATAGTCTTATGTGATTAGTCAGTTTGATAATAGTAGATTATAGTGTGTATGATTGTAGTCTATCATTGTAGTATGCAATTACTCTATGATAATAGTCTATGTATATGGTTATTGTGATTAAAGCATGTATGATTATAGTGTCTATGATTAATCTTATTAACAACACTTTACCTGTTTCCCCACAATTATTTCTCTCATAATCACTCTGATAGTGCCAGACTTATCCCAGACTCAAACTTCCTGGCCAAGAATCAGACCGCATCTTATTCCAGGCGACAATCGTTTCAACTTAGTAATAATAGTTGTAAATCCCTGCCTACATGGAATGTCCATTTGTATATAGGTGTTTCTTATTCAAGGTTTTTTGTATTTATTTTGTAACTACCTAGAGGCAATATAAGATGTGGTTCCAAGTGCAGAGTAGGACTCAAAGACAGAACTCAAGTACCCCAAATTGTTTGTTGGTGCATAGACGCTCTTCAAACGGTAGGGTCGGTGTTTTAGTATTTTATGATCCGAACCGATAGTCGACTTTATCGGCAAGACATTGATCGCCAATATTCCAATATGCCTTACCGATGTTTCCAGAAGAGGCTACCCGTTTGATATGCGTAATTATTCGTCAAATATGATACTCTAACGATAGCCTGTAATGTTATAGCCCATATAACTTAAAATATTGTTCGTAATGAATGAATCATTTCGTGGATTTAATATCCTGTCTTTGAATGTTGTTAATGAACTGTTAGGATTGCATTAATTGATAAATACAATATGCATAAGTTAGTATAATTGTTTGACTATATCTCAGTCTAGTTCGGGCGAATCTATACATTGTCAGGATGGTTGGGGGGGTAGCGGATTGGTGGTCACATAGCCAACATCCAAGCATTTTTTTTACGGTTTGCCGGTTTTATGGTTTCAAAGGGGAGGGACTGGCAGCTGTCGCTTTCGCCGTAAGTTTATGGTTAGCATAGCGTAAATCATTCAGTTTATTTTTTTTACAAAAAATCTTAATATCTCCAGAATCCCTGACCCCCCCTCTTTGCAGGCTATATCCCCGGCAAATTGTAGGGGGTACTTCCGAAATGCAGATAATTTTTATATACTTTTTCCACTGCTCATTGCACATGAGTTAACACTTTTTCCAATGTGATGGATGATATGCCCTGCTGATTGTATATTATCACTACTGCATATGACAGCTAGGCTGTTTGTACAGTGTCTAGTACATACTGTAGTGATGAATAGTAGTAGCTGCATGCGTATATATATAGCCCAGAGTCTCTGATCGTAAGCGGGTTTAGAGAAGGAATACCAACCATGCTGCCAGCAGGGAACGAGGCCATAAAACGAGGCCCATGCTGAGTTGAAAGGATTGGTATTTACAATATGGAAAGTTCAATATCAGTTGGGGACTATAATTTTGTCGTCAACTACTGCAAAATCTCTGATCATGAAACCTTGAATCATTGCAACTTTATGGTCATGTAGGTCGTTAGTTACATTACACTGAACACAACTCAGTTTTAAGGTTTACTATTCTGTTTGGTTTGCAACCCTACCTCTTTTATAGTCATATAGCATTAGTTAAATTATACTTAAGAAAGAAAATCTGTTTTGAGGTTTACTATTCTGTTTGGTTTACAACCCTACCTCTTTTATAGTCCTATAGTGTTAGTTAAATCATACTTAAGAAAGAAAATCTGTTTTGAGGTTTACTATTCTGTTCGGTTTACAACCCTACCTCTTTATAGTAATGTATCATTAGTTAAATCAAACTGAACAAATCACAATATTGTTTGATCTACATGTCATGTTGTGACTGCTTTTGTAAAGCCATTAAACCTTGTAGAGTTTCTTGACCAATGTTAAGGACCAAGAAAACCACAAACGACTTGCTTGGCATGGCTCAGAGCGTTCTTTGTTTATCCAAGTCGTCACCACACAAAGCGTCATTAAGGGAAATGTAGTTCTGGGGTAGGTTTTAACGACCCCAGAGTTTTATGTTTCAGACTCCATGTTGGTGTTACAGACTAGGGTCTGGATGAGAATGGATTAATTAAGGGCAGGCGTTGCAGTATGGTCATGTAGTTCTTTAGTTAAATTATACTGAACAAAATGTAAGTTTTGAGGTTTACTATTGTATGAACTATATAACACTACCTCTATACAGTTATGTAGTTCATTAGCTAAATGATTCTGAACAAATGTAAGCTTTGAGGTTACCATTGTATGTATGTTCGTTCTATACAGTCATGTAGTTACTGAATATACTTAATAAGTTATACTGAATAAGTCACTCTGTTTTTGAGGTTTACTATTGTTTGGTCTACATGTATGTAGTTCGTTAGTTATGCTTATAATGCAAGTAAGGAAAAGTGTAACAGTGATATTGTTACTTACCCTGTATTGAATTTATAATAGTCAAGTAGAAGGCTCACGATGTGAACTCCATTCTTTCTATTCAGCTGAGAAAGTCTACTCATTTCCTGTATTCACTGAGGATTTCTGTCAGCAGCTGATAGAGGAACTTGGACACTTTGAACTGTCTGACCTTCCAAAGGGACGGCCAAATACTATGAACAACTATGGTGTAAGTCGTTATACACTTTGAACGATCTGACCTTTCATAGGGATGATGGCTAAATGCCATGGACAACAATGGTGAAAGTCATTATACATTTAGTGTTCAAGCCGACACTCGTTCATTAGCCTCGTTCATTAGTGTGGTTCACTCGTCCCAGCCTAGGCTTCCTTAAACCCCTACACTAAACTAGACTTAACCTGGTATGATCAGATTTAAGAATGATTGTCTTCAACTGACATTGTTAAATGAAGACATTGGTCCAAAGTATGCTGAAAATAATCGAGCATATTATCACGTTCACGATTCATGCCAGTGAGGGACGGAGGAGTTCGTCATGGCTCTATAATCTTAACACGCTGTACGATACCCAGGATGAATTCCTATAGTTTTGTTAAGGTTCTATAATTCTTTACCCTCGAGAATGATTTTGACCTGGTGATTCGTTGTTATGGTTCGTTCTAATGTTCATTGCCCTGTTTTCTTCAGAATGAGTGGTTGTTATGGGTCTATATTCATAACTTTCTTTGAAATGATTTCATGATCCTATATTCATTACAACCCTCTACTTTCATACTGTATTCTGCCGTTTCTTGTCCTATAGGTTCTTCTAGACGAGCTTGGTTTTGACGATGGGTTTCTCAAACCTCTCAGAGATCGGTACCTGAAGCCTCTGTCAAGACTCCTGTTTCCAGAGGAAGGCGGAGATCGCCTGGATTCTCATAAAGCCTTTATTGTTACGTACAAAATGGAGGAAGACTTGGACTTGAGCTATCACTATGACAATGCAGAAGTGACGTTGAATGTTAGTCTTGGCAAGGAATTCAGCGATGGATTACTTTACTTTGGAGACATGAGGATGGTAAGCAGAATCTCTCCCATGAGATTGTATTCTTACATGAGTTTGTAAAGATCAAATGAGAATGGTAAGCAGCATTCTTGCAGGAGATTGTATTCTTACGTGGGTTTGTAAATGATAAAACCGATAATTCATTATAAATATGAAGGGAATGAAAATGATTTGTCTGCATATTCATGCAATAAATTATTGCACTATTTTAACAATGTACTCGTAACAAAGTTATTAATGAATGATATTAATATTATGTTTTGGATATTCTTTCAAGGTACCACAGAGAGATAAACACACCAAATACGTCCATAAGCCGACCGTAGGGCTCCTCCACCGAGGACAACACATGCACGGTGCGATGCCCATATCAGACGGAGAGAGGTACAACCTAATCATATGGATGCGCTCTTCGAAGGTGCGAAACCGACTGTGCCCAATGTGTGATCAAGCACCGGAGCTTGTGAGGACTGTGGGTCGTGGAGATGGATTTACATCAGTGGATGTTGATGTGTGCACTACCCTCTAACAGTAGACCACTAGTATGCTAAGGATGTACCAAAATGATTGTGATCTCAGGCTTTCATAAAATATTATGTAAGGTAAAAGGTTTTTAAAAGAGCAAAAAACACTGTGCACGGTACTGGGTAGACAGACTATCTGAATGTGGGCATTCAAATATATCTCCATTCAAACAATCAAATCATAAGGACACTGTTTTGTAAACTAGGTCTTGGTTTTATTACTAAATATATACATCCTATAATGAACTAACATTTCTCTCTTTGGTACCATTTAAATTACACATCTTCAAATACCTACAAGGCTGCCCCGTTGAGCCACCTTATAGTTGGACATATGTAACCATGTTCATGAGAAATGTTTCAAGCACTGTAGTAGTAATGCTTCAAAAAGTTGGTTGACAATGTTTTAACCGAACAACACAAATCACAGTAACGCTTAGGATCCCCAGAGGAGGCGTGACGTACCGAGATCATGCAGGGTGCGTAACGGGCGATTTACGACCGTGGCTATGTGAATTATCTCGCAGGCTCTATGTACAACACACAGTAGATATAGCCGGGTGTCAGACGGCACCTCGCCATCATAAGGAAGGGAGGTAACATCCACTATTCATGCACATGAACACACCGATGGGAACATCACAGCGACATCTACCCCATATGATAATCATTGTGACATTTTTAATTCTACACTTGTCGATACAGGTGTCACTGGTCATTGAGGTTTCCTATATCAAAGTACCACCTATTGGCCAAATTCAATAATGACCGTTTCTCTCATTTCGTGTACAAGCAGCACGAGTGGGAATTGCACAATCGCAGATTGTGAAACTAATACAGGATTAGCGGCACACTTGTAAAATCGCAGATAGTAAAACAAACGCAAGATTAGCAGCTCACTTGCACAATCGCAGCTGACAGTAAATTTTTCGTGGGGTCGTCTTTGACTGGGGATATGATGCTGGCATGCATACTACGGACAACAAAATGAAATTATTATCCATTGCGAAGCGTATTGAAAAAGGTAGCAAAATTGTTTGCAACGGAAAAGGTAGTGGACATGAATGATTTCTTTATGTAATAATTGATAATCAAGTAATTGTGATCGTTCATTCATTCAACTGCAATCCAAATCAATAAGTGGGAGGGCAAAACCATCATTTGGCCCCCCCCCAAAAAAATTATATCATTTATGATTTATCATCTATGATCAGGAGCTGAGAATAAGCTACAATTATCCCCAATATTAAAAATTGGTCCAAAATACTGCACTCATTGCAAAAAATCATCCAAGCCATTAATTTAGGTGCATTTTGTGTCACAACGTCAATAGAATTTCTAGGCAGACTACGTGTCTCCGGCTCAGTCACAATCGATCGTCATTGACAAACACTAAAAAATTCAGATTTTAAATATTCAAATAAGTTCGTAATCATGAATTTACATTTTTTGGGGGGCATCTAAGCATCCTTAATTAGACCCCTCCCCAAGGACCCATTTCAACAAAGGGATTTATTTCACAATTTTCACCCCCCCCCCCCCGAAACCAAAATTATAGATTGTCCAAACTAAATTGAATTACGTTTCTTGCTCGATTTTGTTCATGCTGACGCTCTCTTTCAGTGAACATGATAGTATGTATGATATATATAGGGATGACTACGATGTAGTCATGTAATGTTAAGAGGATTATAAAATTTCTCATTACGTGGTTATTTCATTGCACATTTAAATACGCTAGCAAGTTTCAAGAGCGTGAAAATGTTAACATGAGGATACGACGACAATACAATGGAAATGGGACATGAAATGCTGAATTTGACATTATTGATATGTACTTTATCTTATAGTGTACATGTGTATGTATAATTACTTCTTACTCTACGGTTTACCTTATCAGGTACACTTTGGTGATCTCAGAACTCCACTAATCGTAAGCCTTATACTGTACAGTTTGCAGGCCACAAAAGAAACAGCTTATCATTATTCGTTCAATTTTAGGATATATATGTATAATGCCTGCGATGCTGGTCTCGGTGGACTTTAAGTAATGCTACTTGTACACTGCTCTGTACTAAGGAGCGCGACTGAGCTGCATGGACCCCTGCGTGACTGGAGCTGGATGTTTACAACAACCAAACCCCCCCCCCCCCCATAGATCCATCTACCTGACAGTGAGACCCCTAATATCTAATATGTGCTATCCAAAGTTCCATAACACAATTTTTAACTTCTTCAATTCTCATCAGAGACCATCATTCAATACAATGCCTAATGTCTTTTTAAAGGTTGGCGGCATCCTGAATACATTCCTGTATACGTGTGTGTATACGTAGTACATACCGCAAACTTCAAAGGTTGGTGGCGTCCTGCTTGATCCTCCTCGGCCCAGGAGAGTACAACCGTCTTAATATTACTGCAAACTTAGCACATACCCTGCATGTAATTAATACCACCTCAATATA
Source organism: Orphnurgus asper (assembly GCA_027574785.1). Taxonomy (NCBI): domain Eukaryota; kingdom Metazoa; phylum Echinodermata; class Holothuroidea; order Elasipodida; family Deimatidae; genus Orphnurgus; species Orphnurgus asper. The sequence goes on along the minus strand of JAODAG010260931.1, from coordinate 1,852 downwards.
GGATACATGCATGAGTTATGCATACTGCCAACAAAATTCAGACATTGGAAGCATGATCCTGCTTGATGAAGCAATCCTTATGACCTGGGGAGCACATGAAGTACATCCCACAAACTTGAGACATTGAAGGTTGTCGTCCTGCTTGATGAAGCGACACACTGCCCTGGAGAGCACAACTATCTTAATATTACTGCATATACTTTGTATATACTTCATGTAGGCCCACCTCAAATATAGGACACATATATATGAGCATCTATAAGTTGAACATGAAGTACATACCACGAACTTCAGACGTTGGAGGCATCCTCCGTGATGAATCTACCCAAGCAAAATGGCAAGCTTCTTTTTGTAGTGAGCGTCACCCATAGCAGTAGGAACTGTGCGTGTCTATATCACGCTGTGAGTGGTACATCTTATCGCAAGAAGGGCATATATACATATCTTGTTTGGTGTAGCTTCCTCCTGTTGAAGGTCGTTGTTCAGATGTCCACGCTGGTTTCAACTTGGGGGAAGCACTGTGTTTTCCTACGGACCATGAGAACATTAACCTAATCACAATAATGTACCAATTAGTTTATAAATTTTATAATAGCAATAATTAATAAGCATCACATATTTCACTTGGTGTATTCTTCAGTAGTGATGGATTACAATGCTTGCTGACTGACAGTTACCTGGAGGATTGACAAAATCACCTCTTTACAAAAAAAGGTTTTTTAATCCATAAATTCCTCTCGGCTCCAAATGTCTTCAATGAAGCCCTGTCCTGTTGTCCTAAAATAACTTTTCATGTCACTATTTATTAATAACAAAAGCTAGTACTGCAGCAGCTTTCTTTGATAGAATGAAGCTATAAGCAGTGAAGTAAGAAAGCTACATAAGTTGCAACAAGGCTCTCTTCTGGTTTGCGTAAGAAAATGGCTCATCCGAGCAGAGCTTTGTATAGTACCGTATTGAGAATCACAATGTGGACTACATGCAGAATTAAATGTTATCCATTCCACTTGCTGCATTATCATTTGGTTGCAGAGTAATCTCAATGGATCAATTCGCTGAAGTAGGGGGCGAGGAATGAACCGTTACCCCTTCCCCCTTCCCAAGCCTTCAATGGTTCTGCAAAAATGGGAATTACTTTAAAGGGGAATTTCAAGAAACATTTGAAGACATTTACAATGCTGTTAAACAGTCTCATCTTGAAAGGCTTAGGCTGCAGCAGTAAATCTGACCACGGACAAACAAATGGAATGTGAGAAGTCTTTTAAAGCTGAAGCGTCTGCTTTCACTATTCGACCAATCAAAAAGTCTCTGATGAAGGCAAAGCATCCAACTAATATTTTGCATGCAAAATTCTGTTAGAATGTTGAAAAGGGCTAAAATAGCTGACCGCATAGAGAAAGGTGAATAGAAGTCAATTATGAATTAAAACACTGCCACTATATTCCACAATCTCTGAGCCACTCTTCTTAGGTTTCATGTAGTCTTCAACATTGACATTACCTGCTATGTCTCCAAACCCTGAAGATAATGAGCAACCTTTCTTAGGTTTCATGTAGGCTTAAACACTGATATTACCTGCTATGTCTCCAAACCCTGAAGATAATGAGCCACTTTTCTTAGGTTTCATGTAGGCTTAAACACTGATAATACCAGCTATGTCTCCAAACCCTGAAGATAATGAGCCACTTTTCTTAGGTTTCATGTAGGCTTAAACACTGATATTACCTGCTAGGTCTCCAAACCCTGAAGATAATGAGCCATTCTTCTTAAGTTTTATGTCAGCTTAAACACTGATATTACCTGCTATGTCTCAAAACCCTGAAGATAATGAGCCATTCTTCCTTAGTTTCAT
>JAODAG010260709.1:0-13011 GCA_027574785.1 Orphnurgus asper | reverse complement strand
GACAGACAGACAGACAGACAGACAGACAGACAGACAGACAGACAGACAGACAGACAGACAGACAGACAGACAGACATACGTCAAGTTAAAGAGCTTCGGAACCAGAAACCAAACAGAGAAGAGATTGACAGGATCGACAAATGGTTTGATTTAGTAGCATTGACTATTTATTGAAACAACTTTATTTTATTTAAAATTCTATGTATTCCGTTTGAGAAGGAGTTGGGGAAGGAGTATGCTAAGGTTCCCCTCCATCTGTAACAACTCTCTGATGACACCACACTTACGCTTCACGCTTGAAGGTCGCCGTGTGGAAAAAAAGACGCAGGCACCAGGAAGACAGCTAAAGGGAAAGCACTGCATGGGTTTTTTTTTTTGGGGGGGGGGGTTACACCAACAACGGAGAGGTCGGGTCAACAACGATGCAGAAGGAACATTACCTATACTGAATTCACTCAGTAAAATAAATTTCATTCAATTTAACATTATAAGTTATATGTAGAAATGGTTAGACGTTAGTCAGCTAATTAAAGTCTAATTAAAGAGTGTTTTCCAACACCCTATCGTTAAATATCCAATTTGTAACTGCCAACCATATACCATGTGATCGAGATATACTGTTTTGAAATTATGTTCATTCCAAACTGGTCGGATAACGAAAAAAATGATTTATTTCACTGGGTTACCGGTAATAAGTCAGCGTTCAAACAATAGAAGTTTAAAAGGTTAAATTACTATATAGCAGATAAAGTTACTTCATTCGTTTAGGAGTACATATCATCATTTGAAGCGCATACGGTACGTCATGCAGGCCTACCTGGGAATACACATTACAGTAGGATTCATGGTCGCCATCATAACGAAAGATTACTTCAGCACACCGGGTACAGGTTTTGCCGAGTGACACGGTTAGAAGTGACATGAAGGGTACCAATATTTCAAAATAACAATAATTATTCCACAAATTAGTATTACAATTACAAGCTCTGCTATTATCATTATATGTATCTTTATTATATGAGTATAGAAATCTATTTAAGGTGACGTTATATTGTTGCCGAAGATATTTCACTAAATACTGTAAAAAATGGTGTATAAAATATTTAACGTAAATATTTTATTACTTATTATCACTTCAATATTTTTTGTAGAGTACATGAACACACAATATTTTGATTAGTACGGTACGAGTTATATTTACGGCTTTGCCTATATCTTTTGGGCTGGCACGTTACGACCGACGCCCTCAAAACAAGTTACGACGGACGCCCCCATACATGGTGCGGCAGACGCCCACATGCATGGTGCGGCAGACTCCCTCAGAATAAAGCTACATAAGGACAAATCTTCATATAGTAGGAGTTACACGTTACACAAATGACGTAAGACGTTGTTGGCACTTTCTTTATGTTGTTCTGCATGCTACCAATTAATTTGCTTATTTAACTGACTATCATCACATGACTGTCAGTAAAGTTGATTCAGTCTTAAAGGTCTAGGTCAAAGGTAACTTTTTGCTGGGTATCTTCATCTACTCTTCTAGTCTTGGTCAGGACGTTCCCTATATCTGTACATTTCAACTACAGACTATGGATTTCTTTCATGTCGTTGTCGATGGCGCTCTTTCACTATTGTTGTTAATTAAGCTAGCCGGAGATCTTAGTTCAGTTCGCAACGAACCCTGGTTTTTGACTGATTTTCAAAGAGAATATCATGGCGCACGCAGAGCACGATATAGAGCAGCGACTCTCAAGCTTTTTGACTACCGCCCCCTTCTGCCCTCTTGGACATTCCCAATGTCCCCCTTGTCCTATCGTCACTGGTCGGACACCCAGCGCGCAATAGGATAGTCCGAAGTTATAGATTGATAGGAAGCAAACATAGTCGAACATTTGAGACACCGAAACAGTTTAAGTGGAATGTGACGTGACGTGGCCCGCCTCTATTCAATAGATGGAATGAACTTAAATAAAGAGTTGGAAGTTGAATATGATGTAATAACTGGCATGGTGCGTTCTTCAGACTTCAATACCACATGCAAACTTGTTGTAAAATACGGCAGTGGGAAGATCGAGAAAGTTACTGCCTGCTATTATGATTTATGAGGAACGCTGCTGCAAATGTCTTATTGCATTGGGCGGACGGCAACATTGGAATCACCACAAGTTGAAGCGAACTCTTGTTTCTGCATCGAGCTTCCGAGATATCTGGCAACCTCGTAGCCCGCCATTATTGCCAGCGGCCCCTAAAGCACCAACTGAAAGTTCCCAGCACCCACTGGGGGCCGTAGGGACCACTTTGAGAACCTCTAATTTGTAGAGGGTATATTGGTGGGGAATGTGTAACCAGCTGAATACCAGGCCTTGAACCAGACTATATGCTACTCTTCGCGAACTAAATCACAGATTCATTGAGGTTATCTAAGTCGATCTCATCGCTCGGGGTCATCAAATGAAAGTCACTTTCTTCCGAGCTCTGTCTCTGATGTGAATAATACCCCTGTACTGGCACTGGGCGGTTCACGCACTCCGATTCGGCCGAACGAGGGTCGTGGTCGTTCCCGTTCTTCGATGGACCACCGCTGCCCCTCCTTTTATGTCCCTTGGGTGACCTGCGTCGGGCCTGAGTCGAGTGACTAAGCCTCTTCGGTGGGCTCTCTGGTTTATTCCATGATTCGCCCGACGGTGAATTATTCTGGTTATCTGACCTCTCGTTTCTATGTAGCCTGTTTTCGATCAAGTTGACCTCATTCTCGGTGTAAGGTGGAGGGTGTTGCAGTTCGCTACCCGGCTTGAGGTGATTGTAATTATTACTTTTGTTCAATAGTCCCGACGATATGATTTCATCCTCTTCCGTGAATATTTTTCCCGGCATGTTGGTAAAGACCATATCCTTCCGAGACAATCTGCGATCAGAATTAAAAATGTGAGCGTTATACATGACGTTCTATATGATTGATTCGTTTAAACAATGTTATGATCGGCATCTAACGATATCTCGATGTCATAGAGATCCGTTCTACAACCAGGAATGATACCTGGATGAACGTGGTGGCGTAAACTACAAACACCTACCTGACTTTACTAGCAGACCCCTCTTTGCCCTTCTTCTTGATGGAAGCATTGGTATACGGCATGTCAACGATATAATCAGCATCTAACGTTATCCCAATGTCATATAGCTACGTCTAGCCTGGATGACCATGGTGGTGTAAACTAAAAACACCTACCTGACTTTACTAGCAGACCCCTGCCAGGCTTTTCCCTTCTTCTTGATGGAAGCATTGGTATACGGCATGTCAACGATATAATCAGCATCTAACGTTATCCCAATGTCATATAGCTACGTCTAGCCTGGATGACCATGGTGGTGTAAACTAAAAACACCTACCTGACTTTACTAGCAGACCCCTGCCAGGCTTTTCCCTTCTTCTTGATGGAAGCATTGGTATATGGCATGTCAACGACAGCCACGTCTATGTGAGGATCGGCCTCTAGTGGTATCTCGATGTCATAGAGATCATCTACGGCTAGGAAAGATACCTGATGGAGACGCCGGAAACGGATTACAAGATCAATATATCACCGACATACGGTAGCTTTAGTATCAGGAGAAATTCATATCACAGCCGGCCAGGAGGAATAAGGAAAAGAACGAAATTATTTCGATACACTGCTCCCTGTCACTTTCAAAACATTCAATTACTCTCTAGGCTCAGGATAAGATTAAATACCAAACTTTGTTGTTAACAACTTTGCCAAAAGTTGCAAAAGTCTGTGCTCTACTTAGGATTTCAACCTCCATGAAAGAGGAAACATTTTATTAAATCTATGCTTGTAACTTTCAAAAACCTGATTACCTCGAGATTCCTGTCAACGATCCAGTTCATGTCAAAATCATCGTCATCTTCTCCGAAAGGATTCATTAAATTCTCAGCAACCTATCGACGAAAGAGTAGTGAAAACACTGCTGATTAGTTGAGAATGTCAAATAGAAACATCTGCGCGTTTTGTTTTTGTTTTGAGGATCAACCTTTCTAAAGACTGACTTTTTTTGTATTTTCACTCGATCTCGACTCTGTGTACCACACTGTCACCTGTTCAAACTGCAAACAATGCAAGCAATACACTAATTATTACAAAACAAAAACTATTTGGACATCTTCAAATTTTGAAATCATAAATGCATTACGATCATTACTGGCTCACATGAACACCAACACTGTATTTCCGCCGTCGGAACATCATCTCCAACACCAATTGTTTTAATAAGTGAATCAGTAGCTTACATTAATTACCGTAGTATATTATAAGAAGGGAACCCTGTTATATGACTTACCTTCAACCATCCGACGTAGAAGACAAATTCCAGAACAGTGAAACCAGGAAAATAAAGATCAAAGGTCTGTCCATCGTAGCCAGCGGTTGGGTCTAAATATTGCCTCCCGATGGTACAAGCGAGGAAGTAACTATACGTTGCAATAGTAACAACCTGTTACGAGACGTTAAGATTATATACATATACAAATATACATATATATATATATATATATTCGTAGATTTTGATAGAATTGGTCTTTAATTTGCCTCTATTCTACGTACTACATATCGTGTCCTTTCACGAGAGTGGGGGAAGTAAATGAATATTCATGGTAAATTCCGTGGAATAGCACTATTGTTTTCTACTCAAGAAAAAATACACCTTGTGGAGGCTTTGGGGATCATTTAGCAAATAAAGGGCGTTGATTATATGTCCTGTGTTGTTAAGTCGTGCTTTTCAAGGGTTTTCACAAAGCGGAAAATGACAGTGACATTTTTTTTATTTTATCATTTCTAAGAATGGTGGTCTCGACATTAACAGTTCCAATTATGGCTAATGTAAGGGAACGTATCACACCGAACAGGTCGTGATTAGGCCTATACTGTCACATAATCATCGTGTGTCGATGATAACACATAATAGTGAAAGTAATAAATTTCAATTTAACCATTTTGTCAACTGAATTGGATCCTGTAAACTATTTAAATCATAAAATGAAATGGTCTATTTTCGCCATCTAAGATACCACGCAGGGTTAGAAAATGTGGCTTGGTATACTAAAGGTGATTTTATATCATCATTTAGGAAAAATAATACAAATGTGCAAAAGAGTGAAAGAGAATTGAAGAGAGACTCTTTCTTGATGAGCATTCACATCCATCTGAACACTAGTCTGGATAAATGTCGCAACTCACATGAGTATAAACTAGCGGGACTAGGATCCAGTCAAAACCCATAGACTAAATCTTAATACTGACTGGATAAATCACACAACTCACCTGAATATAAACTAGTGGGACTAGGATCCAGTCAACCCCATACATCTTTGCAATCATAGTCTGGATAAATGACACAACTCACCTGAGTATAAACTAGCGGGACTAGGATCCAGTCAAACCCATACAGCTCGTCGCATTTATTTTGAAAATTATTAAGTTCCTGAAAGAAAGAAAATAAAATCAACAAGTTTGTCATTTGCCGTGTGCGTCTTTTTTATATATTTTTTTCACCCCTCATCCCTCATTCTTTCATTCAAAAACAACAACGACAACAACAACACCAACAACAACGACGACGACAACAACAACGACGACGACGACGACGACAACAACAACAACAGCAACGACAACAACGACGACGACGACGACAACAACAACGACAACAACGACAACGACGGCGAGAAACATTGATACTGCGTTGCTTGTTACTTTCAACAAACAATCTTGTATCATGATTACAGATTTAATCAGACCATTAGGTCAATTACTGAGAAGACCGACACTTCCTGTGGTAAAGCTCTCCAAGGGAGTGTCCCAATGCACGGAGCTGCTATAACATTACAACTAAATCGATAGAACCAGCTCGATTTCTGTAAATGTGAACACACAGCGTTTTTTTTTATGGAACAAGTAGAACGGAATAAATTGTGTGATTCAAGTGCTAAAATGTGTTCACATTTCCCTAAGATTGGCACATTGGATCAACTGTTACTGACTGCAATCCATGCACACAACTGTCAGAGGCTGACACCGCTGCATTCTGTGGGTGTCATTTGAATGGTTTCCGTCCAGTCTTAAATTAACTGGGCAGTTTCTCTAATGTTATACATTTGAATAAACAAATATTATGTGGAAATAATGAGATAACACAAATGAAGGATACCGGTAGGTATAAGATATATAATTTATATTCTTGTATTATATGTTTTTTTGGTAAAAAATGTCACAATAGGTTACCATACTGACGCCGATAATTTGTTCACCACCGCCTTACTTCTCTCTTTATCGACTAACTTGATTATCAAACTTATTCACAGGTTGAGGTTTGGGGGTTATTGTTTTGCGTAGAACCTGATCAGCTGATTTGATTCACGATTTAATATACCCGGGTATGCTAAATCCTTTTGTACTATGCCTCACATCCAAAGGGTCAATAGAAGTACCACTCAAACGGGTTCTTCGCGATGTCGTACTTACGTCAATAATTGTTTTGACTGCTGGATCGCTCTCTATCCGGCCTTCTTTTTTAATTTGCCTGACCAGGTTGACGAACCATGTGCAGGGTACCCAGTACTTCGGGTTATCGGATGCTATTTTCTTTATAGCATCTTTCTCTTTAATCGTCATTACACCTAATAAAGGCAACAAAAAACCCCAATTGGTTAAAAGTTAGTATTGAAATATTTCAATATTAGTATGACAAGAAAGTTCGTAGGGGAAGGGGAGGGGTATCCTGGTGATAGAGATTTTGTGACTTTGTAGTCACAAAGGGAATTAGAACATACTCTCTCCCCTTGGGATCTTCCCATTCAAATATAGGCTACAAGATGCACTTTTGTCTTGGAAATATTTCATTGCAAGATTTATGTTCCTAGGCACCAATCGTGTAGGCCTATACATTGATTGAAATGAGAAATGTTAAATGTGATGGTACATCGTATATCCAGTACCCGTGGTTATGCAAGTAGAGATCTCACGAGATATTTCCTTATTTCGGTTTGTCGTACCAGATAAAATACTCAGCACGGAGTGGACTAGGGAAGCTACCTACTCCCTCTTTGGACTAGAAATAAAGAAAACTAAACTTCTCTATCTTAACCACATCGCAATTCTCTAAAAACGCCCGATGAATAAATTATTATCATCAGAGTCACACTTTACACAGTTACACCCTAAATGCGCTAGATTGTACAGTTATTACGTCTAAAAGTGCATGAAGGGCAGAGCTGTAGCGAACCCCCCCCCTAAACTTTCGGGTCATATTCGGAAAAATTCCAGTCGGTCGGCACATTCGCCGAACTAATTAACATAACTTTTCACTTCTATATTCTATGCGCGCTCAATTGTCATCGGATGTGTAGTTTATTGCAACTTGATAACATTAGCAAATTACCCGGGTACTTCGAGTGATCCTCTTCGCCTCGGTTCTCGACCTCACTTACGAGGCAATGGCGTAGCCAGGGAACCACGAGGGATATGTTTTCAAAGGGCCTGGGGAAACCCTTCCGTTTAAAACCCTATCCAGATCCCTCCCTCCCCTGTCATCGCCCTCCCACCCCCAATCAAACCTCCGGATACGCCACTACTCCCAAGTTTTGATTCCTACGCCAATTTGTCCACTTTCCCCGAACCGATTATCTCGCTGTGTCTTTGTATATCTAGGAAGTACCACACTAGGCAGACCGAGACGCCGGGTGCAGGAGGGGAGGGGGGGGGGAGGGGCATGAAGGGACGCACGTCACTTTTCTGGCCGATTATTCCAATTCGATATGGTTCGATAAGTTAAAATGGCAATTTCCAAGATTTTGTTAATGTGCATTATTATTGAGTGGCGTCCCCCTCTTTCGAAGTCCTGGATCCTCCCCTTGTCCACCTGCCCCAAATACACTATGTAGTTAGCTTCATACACCATAGATGTAATTCTAGGTCTATGCACCCAAGATAAATGACGTAACTACATGTTGGGTGTGTGGACCTATAACTACATCTTGGGTGTATGGACCAAACTACATATTGGGTGTATGGACCAAACTACATCTTGGGTGTATGGACCTAACTACATCTTGGTTGTGTGAACCTAACTACATATTGGGTATATGGACCTAACTTCATCTTGGGTGTGCGGATCTAACTACATATAGGGTGTATGGACCGTATCTCTATATCATGAGACCACTCTACAATAATAGGCCCTATAAGTTTATTTTTAATGATATAAGTTGCATGCTGAAAGAGACATTAATAGCAGAGACAAATTATTGGTAGAGGGTTATGGTAAATAGCTGTATCCACCCCCCCCCCCCTCTACTGGGCGATGTAACACCCCCACTCTACTTGGCGAAGCTAATGTAGCCTATATAACCGGCATGAAGAATACCTACCTGCCTCGACTAAATGTTGGAATGTTGGGAATCTTTTCTTGACGCGCTTACTCCCAATTCTGTATATTAGTATCGCTGAGAGGTTAACGTATCGGACCAGCGCCCTCCTTATCAACCTACCCCTCTCGTCAGCACCACTTATGTGAGCCGAGACGTTGTTAACCACGCGATCGGGCCAGGGTATCGCTTTAAATTGCATCCACCAACTGCGAAAACAAGGAAACAGAATGGGACGGTCAGCTTGTCAGAATAGTGTCGGTCAAAAATTTGTTACCCTCCCTACCGGTAATTGAAATAATTTGAAGAAAAAACGAGATAACGATCTTGTGGGCCTCTCATGGATTTGTGACCTGGTGAGAGCTGAAATGATCACGTCTTGACTGGTGCACGCCGAGCTCGACATTGCGCTACTTACCCTAAATTTGTTTAGCTCTCTGATGAGTAAAATGTGCCGTGGTGGTGATGACGTCATCAACAAACTACGATAGATATGTATGGCCATCGGAAATAAAATTACAGCCAGATCGTAAACCGAGGCCATGAGCTATGATGATGCAACGAAGGCTACATACGTGAACAGGTCTAGGATACCGCTTGTGCACTCTGCGATGTGCGTTAAAGGGAAAACATATTATAATTATCAGCTACAACTAAGGAGACCTTCGAGAGATGCTAAAAGGTATACACCACAATGGCTAATGTGCTTCTGCCACAAAAGTTTACTGTTGGGAAAAATACCCCAATAAACTTGAGGTCAATTCTATAGCATGTTAGCAGAGATCATCATATCGTTTGATGATTGAATATACATTAATGTACTTATGGTGTGAAATTGTTTAAAAGTGTTAGTAGTTCGTGGCAGCGGTGGTGGAATTGAACCACCAAAGCAGTTCTTTGCGGTAGGTTTTTATTATTCTAAACTTTCTACTCTCCTAGCTTAAAATAAAATCGGTTAAATGTACGGACATTTGTAGTTGCCATGGCTGTGCAAGATGTTAGCTTTCATAAAAGTGGTGACAAACTGTCAGGTTTCACCTTCTACGGGGCTGTGGCCGTCACATAAAATATAATAAAATTAGTGTGTAAGTCATGGAACATTTATTTGTGGTGCGTACCCTACTGAGATTGGACTTAATGAGGGCGCACTGAATGTGGCAGACGACATAATGTACGAGGAACACTGCGGTGTATATATGCTGACATGAGCTGATCTGCACTGGACGACGGGAATAATTCCACCAACCGTTTCGAGTGTCCTAGTTCTGTACATTTTTTGGCGATCGGACTTTCCCTTCCCATATTTAATACTTTCCATTAGCAGATTTACTCGGAAATATTGGTCCAAGTTCGTATTACTTATGTTAACTTCGATTTCAAGAAAATCATTGTGTAGGTTAGAACGCAAATCAGGAGCATGTTATTAAGTTATAGCCCGACCAAAATCAATAATTATCATGTAAGCGGGAACAGAAAAGAAATTTAATTGCAATTTTAGTCACAATATTATTTTAAATTTCATTAGATGTTGAAACTACGGTATTGATGATTTCTTTTAGGCGTTTATACAATATTACGTTAAAACCATAGGCCTAGATCCCTGATTGGTTCACGTTTCATAGTATTGGTTTTCTTTTTTGTCAGTCTTGAAAATTTCTTGCATTCTTGCTATTAGGATATTTTGTTTCTATTAATTAAACGACCTTAAACGACCAGCTGCATCCATGATCGTAGCCTCATCCGGGGATTCATAGCTCCAGCCAGCGATGTACGACTGGGGCTGTACTTTTCAAATCCGGTGGCCGCAGGTGTCTTCCGTAGTTTGCTGATGACGTCATCGCCGCCATGGCATATCTGCTCCTCGGAGAGCAGCTATAACATTCGGGGTAAGCAGAGCAGTGTCGAGGATCCCTCGTGAATCAAGACGAATCAAGACGTCTCTGTCACTACTCTCGCCAAACAGCTCAGAACAAGTCTGCGGTACGATTCGCAGTTTAATTTAAAAAGAGGTTAATATGTAATGGAATTTGCGCAAAGCTAATAATCAAGAGGAACAAACGCAATGAATCCCTTTAAGTTCCGCCCCACAGCTCGCCCTTTAAATAAATTGACTATTAGGTCGACGTTGTCGTTGTAGTTTCGTTACAACATGAATCATTTCTTGTGTGGGTGTAGCTCGTTCTTGCCCGATTCAGTCAAAACATCTTTCACGAATTGGCAGAGAAATTTAACACGACGCTGATGTTCGACTTCGTTTCAGGAATAAATCCCACTACAATATCACCCTGAGACGTCATATCGAAGCGGTGATTATTTGGAAGTGTGCAACCGCCGAATGGTCGCATAATGACCGCTTAAAGGATAACTGGATGTAAGGAGCCGTTATTTAAAGGACAACTCACTGTCTTCTTAGTGGCATTACCCCCTACTCCATGGTCTGACGTTATTTCGACAGAAATGGGGAAAAACGTGACGCCGGAGAATGACGTAAAAATAATGAAACAAAAACTAAACCACATAAAAGGGGACCGTTATACGCACTAAGCACATCGTAGCTTATCAGTCAAAGACTGCACAGTTACATAACAAACCAAAACGAAGCAAGTAAGGATGTCAGCAGTGCAATTTTATACATAGAGGGCGAATAGAGGGCGACATATCAAGCACATCGTAACTTACCGGTCAAAGACTACAGTTACATAAAAACCTAAAACGAAGCAAGTAGGGAACGACAGTGGTGTATTTATATGAATGGAGGGCGGCAGAAATATCAAGCACATCGTAACTTTCCGGCCCAAAGACGACGGTACAGTTACGTGACAAACTAAAACGAAGCAAATTGGTAAGGCAGCTGTGTTAGTTATAGGCATACAGTCATGCACAACGTAACTTACCGGTCAAAGACTACAGTTACATAAAAACCTAAAACGAAGGAAATAGGGAAGACAGCTGTGTAGTTATAGGCATAGAGGGCGACTTCCTCAAAAGTTTTCTTCAAGTGATAATGTTTGTTGGGCGTCAAGACGAACCGGTAGATGGCACTGATTACGGTATAAAACAACAGAAAGACCAACACCTCCCTCCATAATAATTTATAGACACTTGCTTTCCAACAGAACAATAAACGGGCGAAACCACCGAGTTTTAACTGTAAATGAAACAGAAAAAGAAAAGAAGAAATGATTGTAATCATGTACGTATACAGCATTTTGTAGATTTTTTTGTTTTGGGGGGGTAAGGGGGTTCATTTTAAAGGTGGTAAATCTTATAGTGGACGTAGCCTGACAAATCGTCACGGATCGTAATGCCAGCTGGTTACGGGAATATACCTGTATGTCTTTTATTTCACTGGAGTATGATGTGTAATCCGTCCACATTAATGTCACAACACATTGTTTGTTCTCCTATTTCCAGCTAGTTGCCGAGCATCGTCAAGTCCATATGCTTCAACAACAACTTCTAACAAACAAAGGTTCCATATGCAGCTCCATGTTCTCTTAACTTGGTCTAATAATTTGTCTCCCTTTAGCTATATCAAAACATTCCATATCATGGTTTATGATAAGCATGAATAGAATGCATGTATCACAACACTTTGCATTACTGCCTCACTTTGCATTACAGCCTTGGCAATACATGCAGGCTCATCGTGCAGTTGAGGGATTATTGGACGTCTAACCTGCAGAATTTTGATGGTCATGTATAATGTAAATTAACTTTGTATTTGGTCATTGTTATTGAATAAGTTATCCATACAATTAGGTATATTGAACTCTCAATGGTTTAATAAACATCTTTATATATTTATTTTCATTCCATCTATATCACATCATATGCTTATATATCAAGAATGATTATACCCTCCATGGTATTCAAAACCATAGAGAATATAGCCAATGAGGGTAAGAGTTCATACATGATATACGGACATGTTCCCGTAGCATATAGTTTTTTGACCATTAAAACCAGGCTTGTCAACAACAACATAATATATATACACGCGAGAAAAAGCCAGTAGGTTATATTAATATATATAGAAGCAAGCCTAGCCTAGGATGTCGAGTTTACCTTTCCAGCGGTTACTTTCAGTCAATTTACAATGTATCGACCTAATACACAACTGTAGCCCGTACATTCAATAGGCTAGGCCACGGAACTACGTGGGAACCGTTTTTTGAGACTAGCCGAATTACAAATTTCCGTACAGAAAAAAAAAACTTCCGCCCTTGATAATACATTGTAGAACAACCTCATGAGGGATGGGTTCCCAAACACTCGCTGCGCGCATATTGTGCGGAATATATTAGGTCTATGTAGTATATAATTATTATGTTTTTATGGCTTATATTGGCTTTGCAAACGACGTCGCTTAATACCGTATCATAATCACTGAATTTAGCATATCAATGCCTGCCCTACGTAAAGCCAACTGCGCGTATATCCACGGCCTACCAGCAATTAACACGTTTATGGTGATGATAAGCAGCCCCCCAAACCCTGGTACCCCCTGGTAAGCTATATGAGCCAATATGAATGATTGCTATATAAGTAAAACATCCAAATTACGCACGAAACAAATCATGCCTGTGCATGGC